>VZTO01016702.1:64348-182347 GCA_013400615.1 Syrrhaptes paradoxus | reverse complement strand
CATCAGGTGGGGAGGGGCAGAATCACTGTGTATCACATTGCATATTTGTATATAGTATTATTTCCAATATTATTGTAGTTTAGTTATTAAATTGTCTTTATCTCAACCCACGAGTCCTCTTTGCCATTTACCTCTTTAATTCTCTCCCCTATCATTGGGTGGGGGCAGGGACTGTGTGAGCGGGAAAAAAACCCAGGTCGCAAGAATGGGAATCTTGCATGATACCACTACACCAGTGGCGTAGTTGAAAGCAAGCGGGGGGCAAAGCCCATCTTTACCATACACGTTATCAAACAGCCATTTGAAACAAAATGTAATTGTAAGCAGCCACATGCTCCACTGACGTACTGGATGGTTTCATAACAACTGCCTCTGGCACAATGTTACTGGTACCTTCTGGTTTACTTTAGTGGCAGCCACGGTCATGTTGCGCAGATCCTGGGTATTGCAGTCACTGGAGTTCATGCAACAGCTTGTAGGGATGCCGTGTTTGAAGAAGTAAGGGCTGGTGCTCCAGTTGGTGTAGCTCTGAATGCCACAGCAGCTCAGCTATGAGGAATAAGAGGCAGATTTAAAACAAACAAACAAACCAACCAGAATTAAAACTAGCACAGCATCATCACTGCCCACTTAATAAACTCATGATCAAAATAAAGTCAGATTATCTCCAGTTTTGGAAAGTAGATACCACCCCTCACCCCAGTTATCACAAAAGTATAAGGAATGTCATTTACAGAAGTTGGGAGCAGATGACCTATTAAGAAAAAGGTATTTTATGAGCAGAGTTATTACTTGTAACATTTGACAAAAGTCCAGCCATAAAGCCATCTTGAAGGTCTGTTGCTTTTTTTTTTTTTCATTTGTTTCCTTCTCTTATTTATTTATTTATTCAATTAAAGATGATCTCGGAAATTTAAGACAGAGCCTCATAATGCAGTCAAAAAAACAGCTTTAAAAACCCCACAGAATTAATTACACGTAACACATACAGGGTCAAACTAGTACAAATTGCTAACATTAAGCAAGCCTCTCTAACTCACTAAAATAATTTCTAGGAAAATTAACCGAGCCATGAATAGAAGGAGACCATATGTTCATAAAAGTGTGTTTATGAAACCAGCTGAAAAATGTTAAGTTTGGAAGGATGTTCTGTTCTAGATGCTAAGCTAGAAGACACTCACTCAAAGATATGGAGTATGTACTGAATTCTTTGCATGAAAAGGGCTTATAAATGCAGTTCCTGTAAAAACAGAGCTACAAATGAAATGAACATTTTGCTATGACAGAAACACTGGGCAGTTACTCAAAACTATTTAGTTTAGACAACTCCAAGGAATCGGAAATTCAAACTAAGGGTTAACATTAGGCAAAAAGACAATTTGACAGCAGAATATACTCAGTTTAGGTCAGTGCAGTTAACTGCTAACCAGAAGCCAGTCTAGAGGCACAGTTTCAAACACGGCAGGGTGCCCTACATAACAGCTGTAATTTCTAAAGAAGATCTCGGAGTCATCAATACAATCTTATTAAAATTTCAGCCATTCAGCAAGTTACAATCATACGAAAAGCAAATTGCATTGAATGTACTGTGAGCTATGAGGACAGCTTCTTGCTATGGCATAGCTTCCCGTGGGAATTTAAATGCGAATGTTATCTTGTTGTAGTCAGTGGACTTGGCCCTTCATGGTTGGCACCTGTCATTATTTTGTCCATGCTGTGGCATTTGCTTGTGCCCTGTGCCCTGCTGGAAGGCAAGGCAACCTCCCATTGCCCCGTCACTGGACCTTGCAGGTCAGAAAGGCTCTTCCACTGAGCACCTCGTCCATCCCTCCAGCATGGCCAGGGAAGAGTTTTCATTGCCCACCTCAGCAGCACATTTGTCCACCCCCTCTTCCTGTGGAAAAAATACACTCCATTTCTCCCCTTAACTCAGTAGGTCTCCTTTGCCAGTCTCTCATTGGACTTGTGAAGAGAACTGCTGCAGTTTATCAGCACTACAGGATGCTAGATTATAAAATCCTGTCTCATCCAGCCTAAATTTACAACAGTTCATATTACAACATTCATATCTATCGACAGATTCCCTTAAGAACACCTTGTGTTGAAATACTTTTTCTTTAGATCAGCTTTGCCAGCCTCTAATTTTGCTTGCAATATGCAGCTTGCAGATTGAGCGATCCAGCGATTCATGTTCTCTGATCAAATCTGAATGTACGCTTTGTCTCTATTAATTTTTAATATCCAATTTTAGACTTACACTTTCCTGTACGTTATCCACTGCATGGCTCCTCTCATCGTTCTTGTTGTAATTCTGGATTGCTTCAGTGTATGTCCTAAGGAAAGTATCCTTGATCTATGAGAGTGAGGAAAAAAAAACAGCCCATGTGAGCAACAAAAAGCATAACATCTGAAGCAGGAAGCAAATGCATTTCCAAACCCAACAAAGCACCCAAACTAGCCCTTCACACTAATTTTTAAGTTTGTTTTCAGAGCTGGCAGAGCTCCCTGTTAACTGTCAGGAGTCACTTATGCCATTTTTCAAGTGGGGTCTATCAGACATAGAAAGAAAACTACCCCAGCAAGCTGCTACATTTTAAACAACAGAAAATGACTTAACCTGTAAGAAAGATATCCTTTGATGCTTTTTGCCCAAACACTTTGTTCCACCACTAAGTCTGAAGGAGGCTGCATGCTTCTCTCTGCTCATGGCTCCGCTGATGAGAGCCAAAGCTTGTGCAAACTCCTTGGTGACAGAAGCCAGTGGCATCAAAAGAAGACATGAATCCCCTGACTAGGTGGCAGCCTACGTCCCCAGCACCAAAGGTGTTTGGGTAAGGAACAAGAGGTCTCTCAGCTGGAGAAGGTCAGGCTCATCACTGGGAAAGGCACTTTGACTAGGTGGTAAAGGGGCTGGGTAGCAGATGATTTGAGCATCCAACATGGCTGTGACCTTCACAAGAGACTGCCCCTCCCCAAAAGGCTGCTGCACGTTAAGCCAGATGAAATGGAAACCCTCAGCAGATGCAAAGGTATTTCAGGATCAAATTAAAAGCTATCCACCACTTGCAAGGGTAGACACCAGAAAAGCCTATAGCAAGGGAAATTTCATGTCAAAGGAGGAGACTAGAAAACCAGTTAATACAAAGAGAAGAGACAAGGAGGGTCTCTAGGGTTGTCTTGATTCAGCACTAATGGCATATAGGTCCATGGACTTAAAGCCAGAGATAGACCTGATTACAGTCAATAAAACAGAAGTGCTACTACAAATCTAGACCATCATGCTTTTTAAAAGGTTCTTCCTGTCCTAGTTTCCTGCTTCATTCTATTTCTGCTCTCTTCTTATGCTCAGGATAGAAACAAAATGCCATCCCACTCCCTCCTCCCCCCAAAAAGAAAAAGCTTTACGAAACATTGAGTCTGGTCTGATGCAGAAGTGCTTTCTGCCTTATACAAACAAGGACTTGCCTGGCTGAAGAAGTTGTGTTTAAGAAAAGTATTTCATCTATTTTGCTGACCTCAGCGTATGTAAAGGAATAAAGAAGATCTTACATGATGGACACACAAAAAAACATAGCTCCATAGTAAATTATCAGGCATCTGAGGCCAAGAGCTTTGGCTAAATCCCCTCATTTGGAATCACATCAGTTTTTAAGAGCTGTACGTGTTACTGTTGCACATCAGCCACATCCCTGGAGATGTGTATGGAGCCTCAGAGCTCAACGACCTACACATTCTCCATGCTTCAGAGAACTCCTCAGCAGCTCCTGCCCAGGGAGGCACTGCCATATGCAAACTCAGCACATTTCCACCTACCTCGTGGCGAAACACAAACCCTGAAATGCCAGCCACTAGCTCAGCCAGGAACACCAGGGACAAGAACATGGCATACTGAAAAGGAAGGAGGCAAGAGAAGTCAGAATGTGACAGCCTTTTGTTTCAGCACAGATGCTGCTCTGTGACCACATGAAACTTAACTTTCCGCTCTAGACACCCTTTAAAGATGATAATAAAACAAAGGTCTTTTGGAGGTGATACGCAGGTTATTGCCTGAATATGTGTTTATACAACTCACAAATGGTATGTGTTGTCTAATTACTGGCTCTTCTGACATTTCTGGTCCCACATTTCTTAAGTGTTCTCATATAAATTAAAACACACTCACATGCCAGAGGTGGATCCATGTCACTCAGGTTTTGATCTTGCAATAGGGAATACAAACAGACCCTTTATGTTTGCTTGGCACTCTGCTAAAGTAAATAGGCTTCTCCAGGCATTTTGCTTTGTGTTTATCTGTCTCACTGCTAGACTGGGATTTGCATCTGTCTCACTGCTAGACTGGGATTTGCTGCCTGATTCCTGAAGTTTCTCCATTAAATGAACTGAACCCCTGACTTCACTGGAAATATTCTCACAGTAATACTAGACAGATGCCTCAAATACTTTGCTGAGCCAAGGCCTGTGTTTGGCTTTAGGAGGAGCATTTGGATCTGGAGCTAAATAAAACTTGAAAACAGCGCTTTCAGTGTAGACACTCACAAACTATTAAAAATACATCTAAGCAGAAATAAAGAAGGTAAAGAAAAAAATGCAAAGTGGGATGGTAAAATCTGAAGTTGGGGCTTAATCTTCTGGAGCGAAAATTACCTTTTTTCTCCACTTACTAAATAACATTTAATTAAAAAAGGAAACATTCAAAATTAAATTAAGTCCTAGCAGGATTTAGTGGAAAGAGGGAAATTTATTTTTAATGGAAGATTGTTGAGGAAGGAAAGACAACAGTGAAGGGAGAAAAAGAAAAATAATTATCTTCAATTAATCCAGCTGTCAAATCACTCTTGCATGCTGTTCAGGAGAGAAAGAAAGTTTTGCAATATTTTTTAGGTGTACAATGAAAATAAAACCATGTGCTTGGAACAGCACATGCCACGGTTAGTGGCAGACCTTTCAAAAAGTTACATGGCTTACAGAGCAACTAGCAGAGCCTGAATTCCTACAGATTTAGATCTTCTTTCACCTTTATCCCTTTCACATCTGGACTGCAGTAACTCTGACAAGGCTCTACACGTGCCCTTGACAGCACATCACCAGCAAGAAACAGCAGCGGTATGCCTATGACAGCGTTAGGTACATGCCGATGGGTCACCAGCATATACATGCTGACTGATTAGCAGCTGCTACCTCTCCCCTACTGTGCCATCAATCAAGGAAATTAACTTTCTTTAAGATATCCTTTTTTTTAAATGCAGTTCAAACTGGAGAAGAATCATCCCATCTCCTTAGAAAATCAGACACAACATATTGTAGCAGGAGATGCATTGTACTGTCAAGCCCTTTTTCCACTCTCTCAGTGCATCACAAGTGCTATTTCCACTCTTCAAATCATTACACATGTAGGGTTTTGCTCCTGAATATTCCTAGAAAAATAGTTTTTCCATAGATTTCGCATCAGAGTATTAAAATCACCCCTTTAAAATATACTTCAAATTAATTTCACATTTATGATGCTTGGGACATTTTAAAAAATGTAACTATATGTATCTATCTGCCTCACACAAAACAAGAACAATTGTAGAATTACTCACAGAATAAATCATCAGCAGCATTTCACCCTGCTCCCAACTACACTGCCTGTATGCTGTGAGTTAGCAAAATTCATTCATACTCAGTCAACAGCTGGTTTTGGCAAAAATTTTCTTCCCCTTCTTTGTCCAAAAGAGACACATGTTGAACATTAAGATCAATAAAATCTAGCTTATGTGCCTAAAAAATATCTGTTGAAGCTTGGCAGGGGGTGGGGGGAATCCCAAAACATCAACAAAACCTCTTCCCCTCTTACTTAAGGCACTTTGGCAATGCTTACCAGTTTCAGCATCCATGGGCTGCCACGACAAGTGGCAAAGCAGCCAAAAAGCCCGAAGACAATGATTGTGGTACCTGTCCCGATGAGCACGTAGGGGGCATTGGTGGAGTTCTCAGCAATGAGAGAGATGTACGTGCCAAGGGTGAGCTTGCCCCAGACGCCGACTGCAAGAAGGATAACGCCTGTGATCTGCAAAGCAAGAGGAGAAAGCTGTCAGGAGCTATGAGGGCAGGCAGCCAAATCCAGCACGCAGTGATCCTGAAGAGATTCATTGGTGCTGTTGTGTTGGCAGAAAGAAACCTCAAGACTTTTACTAACTCCAGAGGGATGGACAGAGAAAATTAATTTCCAGCATCTGGAGATGTTACGACTGCCACTGGAGGACAAACATCTAGGAGTAATCGCTGCAAAGCCAATGAGTGTACCACCTGCAGGAACAGGCTCTCTGCTCCTACAGCACACCGAGAGAGGTGGCCAACTCCATCACTCTTACCAATAGCCAACAATAACCGCCACCACCACACACCTCCTGAGTTTTGCCACAAAAACTGCCTGAACCACAAAAACCTACTGCTTGACGCCCCATCCTTCTTAATGCCAATGTTTCAGGAACATGAGCACCCCTTGCAGTGCATTAGTCTGGCAAGTGAGCATTTCCCCACTCCCCAGGCTATATAGCAAGTGAGCCCCTGGATGTGCAGAAACTTTCCCCCCTCTTACAGGGTGGGAGGACACTAGTGGGCCCTGGGAGTGCCCAGCCTCCTGCCTGAAACATGCAAGCAGGGGCTGCCATGCTGCAGGGCAGATGGGGCCTGCAGGCTCCCAGCACCAGCAAGGATGTGGGGGAAGCCCACGGTGTGCCACACAGCGACATCGAGCAGCGGCCACAATAGGGATGATGCCTGCACCATCTGCTGATCACCACCTGATGCTGACACGCCTGCTTTGAGACTGTACCACATAACTCACTCCCATGGTGTGGCCATAGGTGGGACACAAAGGGACAGTCCTGAGTGCCAAGCTCTGCAAACGCTTCCTGAATTCCCCTAAAACTTCTTACTAGCTCCACTAGGCTACTGCTGAGGGGCAGGAGCAGAAGAAATGTCCTGACAGTATTGTTTCGTTTGCTTTTTGAGTTTTCTCTTCTGAACATCTTTCTACTGCTGTGAAATCTTGAAATTCTCCACTATTATACCAGGGTTTCCCTGCAGTTGTTCGTGGAGGGCATCCTTGTTCACAGTTATGTTGGACCGAAACAATCCCAGCCAGGCTGCATTCCGAGACCTTTCAGTTACTTTTCCTACAGGTTAATGTGAATTAATTCAGGGAAAGCCATCTTGAAGGAAAAAAGGAAAGCAGCTTTTGGGCTTTTTTTTTTTATCTAGGCTGGCTCTAAAAGGACTACGCAGGGTGCACCTCCATCACTGCCTTCCCACTGGGGCTTTCCACTGTCCTGCTGCTCAGCGCTAGCAGGCAAAGGAGCCTGTCCTCTGCTCGACCTGTATCTGCGGCAGCCGCAGCAAGTGCTGCTCTGGTTCAGCACTTCTCCCTCTCCAGAGAGGGAACTGCATTCTGCAGAGCTGCACCTAAGGAAAATACCAGGAAGAGGGAGGATACAAAATAGATTCTCTGAAGAAAGATAGAGGGGGAGGGATGCAGGGAAAAAAGAAGAAAGCAAAAAAAAGAGAGAATAGAGACACACAAGGAGAAGGGACCAGGCAGACAAAAGCAAATTTAAGATATCCTCAGAGAGAGGAGATCATTTCTATACCAGAGAGAAAATAATCTCACCTGGCAATTTTAGCACTTGGAGCTCATCCCCTTCCTCTCCCCACACCTCCCGGAGCTGTAGGGAAACCATGCACCCACCTGGCTCCCACTCAGAGCACACCAGAGTGCAGCACTGCCAGGGAAACCCATCACATCCCTCTGTCTCCCTAAGCCTCCCCTGCTCCCCCCCGACCGGCCATGGCAGGCATCTGCATTTCTGTCACACCTTCGGGACAGCATCAGCAGGAATTTCTGCCCGCAGTGGTGACAGGAATAAATCCAGCTCCTGTCCATCTTTCAGTGCAACTGTGTGAAAAGTGCTGATTCACTGTTCTTGTATCCTACCAACTAACAGCTGAACATCAACAAAATCACCAAGTAGCTTACCTACCCACAGGCATCGAATGCCTCCGCTGACTCTAGGTGCATCCACACACAACACTATCTTCACCTCTCTCCCGTTTCTCCCTAACAAAAGCTTTTTCAGAGGGTGCAGATTAATCAGCAAAGTCCAAAAGCGAGCTGTGGGGGACTCGGAAATCTGCAAAACAACTTTTGGTTTCTTGCCTCCAGTTCGACAAAGGGCTGGTTTCTGTGCCTGAGCTGCTGAAAGTTTTACCACTGTCCCCAGGGAGATGTAAAAGCAGCCTTCACTGCCAAAAAGAACAAGCAGCTTCGCATTTGAAACAGAATTCAAGCCATGTAATAAAAAGCATTTTTAGCTGGCTATTTGAAACAATTACTAACCCTTTAATATGCCTTTTAAGAGTTTGTTTCCCCCCTGTCTCGGGGGGGCTATCTCATTTATGGTACAGACACACTTTGTAAAAAAGGAGCAAAGCCTCTCGGTGGCTTATTCCCCTTCTGCTTCTTAACAGAGCTCTGATTTACATGGATTTAAGGAAATCCCTCAGTTTGTGGGGAGGTCTAAACCCCTAGCAAGCCTGGCACTGTGCAGAGGGGATGGGACGTTTCCACAAAGGTGGGCTGCAAATGGGCCTCAGGTTGCAGCAGCACAAGCTGGAATTTTGCTTGTGAAGAGGAAAAAACAGAAGACTTCCCTGTAAACCTTGTCATGACCTTTAACAGAGCATGAGCAGTGGTATGACTAACACCTACCTCCACCCAAAGGAACACCTTGTTTCCTTATTTTCAAGACACGCTTTTTTATCCCTATCTCTCTGCTCCATCACACAATCAAGGGAGCAATGAATGTACTGGCCTCTTGTTTGGTTTGGTTTTTAGGCTTGCTTTCTTTAAAAGCAGGAGTGACAAGGGCAGACGGAACACCAGGTTAGTGATGGCCCAAAAACAAGGCAGCAGGAATACACACCGCTCCTGCCACTCACCATCACTACACGCATCTTCTTTTCTTCCAACCCTCGCCCCAACAGGCTGTGGAAATGAGCCCTGCATGGCTGTACCTGATTAACAAAGCAATTCCTTCATCTGACCTGAAATCACTGCACCAGCCTAATTCTGTGTCCAGTGTGACCTGTGGGTCAGACCCAATAGGAACAAAACCTATGGTGATGTGGGTCCGTTTGCACATCTAAAAGAACACCTCCTGCAATGCACAGTCTCTCCCCAGTCTTTCTCACTCCCTTCCCACTGTAGTGTTTCCATTGAGACAGTGATTATGTAATTCAGTGTCAAAAAGGAAATTGATTAGGAAATCATCAAGATAAACAGTGGCAGTATATGGATAAGATCAATACAAAATATTTCAGATATCCTGGGACTCAGAGGAGAGTGACCACAAGCCTTTTGACTTTTAGAGCCCCCCTGAGCCAAGATTCACCATCCAGAACAGCTTTATTTATGAAAACCTGCAACTGCCAGCACACACGGAGCAAGAGAGCAGCAGTCCCGCTCCACTGTCAGACTTCTACAGCAAAATGTAGCTTTTGTGTGGCCCCTCCAAAAGTTAAGATTTTTTTCTGGAAATGGTATGACAACTATAGCCTGTGCTAAAGGGGGGCACAACCCCAACCCCCCACCCCACCTCCTAAGTAGATACAGAAGAAGCAAATAATCAGCTGCAGAGCCTACAATGCCCCAAACAGCAAGCACTAGCAAAAGAAAAAGAAAAAAAAATATTACTTCTAAAAAACAATTACAGGAGAGATCCTGTGTAAATATAAGTAGCAGTGGGAGAAATATCAGTAGGTGCTCTTTGGAGGACTGGGACCCCATTTTCCCCACAGCCCCCGGGGCAGAAGGGTCAGAGTGGCCTCTCTGTGCTTCAGCCCCATTTTACACAACATCAGCTGTGCCAAGCACGAGGTGACTAAGGCAGCCCTGGATTTTGCCACCTCCCTCAAGCACCTCTGACTTCATGGGTTGTTGTTGTTTTTTTTTTTTTCTCTGGTTTCAAGCTCAGAGTCTGAAAAGGCAGAGAGGCAGCTGATCAGAGGAAGGATGCACAGGGAAGGGCTGCCTAGATAGCTCAGCCATTTTCAATGCTTACCAGCCATCATGTACCCCACCGTCCCCTTGCCCAGCAGCGCATGATGGGTCTGCCTCCATAGCACAGGGCAGGGGGCTGAGGGGCATCCTGCGGGCACACTGCTGCCCTTGGGCCGGGATTAATGGAGCCCATGGAGCAACTTCCAGGGCAATGCTGGCAGTGCCTGGGCTCGCAGCTGCATCAGAGGGTTTTACTCACTTGCCACCACTGCCAGGACCCCTGACATGGAGAACCTGCCCTCCTAAAGCAAACCTCTGACTTCCCCCTTCGTCACAGCACTGGGTCCCACAGATCATAGGGGGTCTGAGGCAGAGCCACCGACACTGCACACAACCAGAGGCAGGCTGGTGAAACACACCCTTAGTGATTACAGATGTAAAACTCAGCGTGGCTAGAAGAACAGAATCTGTGATTA
The DNA here is from genome assembly GCA_013400615.1 of Syrrhaptes paradoxus. Classification (NCBI taxonomy): domain Eukaryota; kingdom Metazoa; phylum Chordata; class Aves; order Pterocliformes; family Pteroclidae; genus Syrrhaptes; species Syrrhaptes paradoxus. The sequence goes on along the minus strand of VZTO01016702.1, from coordinate 171,832 downwards.
CTACAGGATGAGGTAATCTGGCTTTTTATGCTGCTCTTTCTACTGGTGCAGTTAAGGGAAAGCGAAAAAGAACCCCAAAACACCAGGTTTCAAGGCCTGTCACAAACATAGCCAATTTTTTGATTCAGAGAAGAGCTCTGAAGTTTTCCTCAGACTTTATACAAACCTTGGTTTAAACAGTAACAACCCACACCTGGACAGAACACTCAAAGCATGCATCCATCCCTATAAAGACGACACCACGAGTAAAGCAGGCCTGCTTTATCCTTGCTCAGGGATAATGAGCCCCACAAACTCGGACAGATTTTGTGTCCACAAGTGGGCTCGCAAGCAGTTTGTGCTGGTTTTTGTTGGTTCTTTTTAGTGCTTGCAAACTGTCTGGCCTCTCACGCTCTTTTGATGCATGCTCCCCTTCTGCACGTGTTTCCAGGGCAAAGTGCTTCAGGAACAGGTTGCCCAGAGAAGCTGTGGATGCCCCATCCCTGGAGGTGTTCAAGGCCAGGCTGGATGAGGCTTTGAGCAACCTGGTCTAGTGGGAGGTGTCCCTGCCCATGGCAGGGGGGTTGGAAATAGATGATGTCTAAGGTCCCTTCCAACCCAAACCATTCTATGATTCTGTCATTTTGCCTCCTGACACATGGCACTTTCCTTCCAGCTTTGTGGGTGTGAGAGCCCTGGGTTTTGAGTCCACCCAGCCAGGAAATGTCCCAGCCAGGCACGCCTTGTGCCCTGACTGAAGCACTCCGTAACCCTGACACACCCCACAGCACCTCCTGCCAGCAGCTGCCACCAAAGCAGCCCCCACAGATCTGGAACTGCAGCTCTCTTCTCCTGCTTGCCCCTGGGTGGGAGAAGTCACCATCAGCCTCAGCAGAGTAAAAGTTTGCAAGCTACTGATACCTCCTCTAGGCTCATGGGCTGAGACATGGCAAATGGATGGAAGCTGAGAAAATTAAGACACCCTTCAATACACCATTACTGCACCAACCTTTCAAGACCAGCAAGCTTAAATCATTATTTGTTTTTGGGACCAGAAAAGGAGAAAAAAAAACAAACCCAAACCACTTTGCAACTTCTTGTTGTTTTCTGTGCTCTTTCTCCAGCCTTCAACATTATTAGGAAGCTATTTCATCCTGGATTTCATCAAAGGTAGCTCATGTCGTCCTTACAAAAATTCACTGTGGTGGAAGCCCCTAGACTCACATTTCCTCAGGCTGGAAACCCGAGAAGTAGCATTCAATAAAACATTATTAGGCCTGCCCTTCATTTAGGTCAAACATTTTAAAGGTTAAAAAAACCCCAACAACCACAACGTAGGAGATATCCAAGTAGGGCAAGGATTGTAAAGACTACACGCAAGCAGGAATTGCATTGTTTAGCGCTAGCGGGTCTCACATTTCATTGCTTGTGAACTCAGGCTCAGCAAACACACCCCAGAAACCCTCCACTGACAACAAGGCAGGAAATGAAGCAGGCAGGCCACCTGGCCATTTTCTAAGAAAAACTCCACTGAAATCAAGACATTCCCATGGAGTGTTTTAATCTAGATGAATTGGCATGTTCTGTCTTAAAAAAAAAAAAAAAACCTGAAAAAAAAGGCTAACCAGCTCTACCCCTTGTTTTGGCCACATATATCCTGCCCAAACCTCACTGCCTTCCCAAGCGCCATTATGGTCCCCTGCTCCTTCCCAGCAAACTTCTCTGTGTATCTCACATTCACTCTGTATATCACACATTTACTCTCAGATCTGAGTGGGCTGGGCATTGTCAGCAGGACAGCAAGACTGCATCTCTCTTTGTCTTGTCCTGCCTCTCCTCAAGCATGGTATCACAGACACATCCCACCAGTCACTGAGTTCAGTCAAACGAAGGCTTGCTAGCTCTTTTGCCTTCCTTCAGCATTAGTACAGATGTTTCCAATGTTAACTGCAGTGTCGTCCCCAGTTCTGGAGCTGATTGGACATGGTGAAAAAGTTAATGTGCTACAGGCAGGCAGAAATATGACTGAACTGGATGTTAGGTCTAACTTATAACAATAAACATCTAACAATAAACCATCTGCTTTTAAGAGACACATAGGCAATGATACAGCCAACAGCGTTAACACAATTATGTTCTCCCTGTATACGAGGCAGGGAGAGTGATACTCTGATAATGCTGGGCATTGCTGAAATCAGAACTAATACTAAACACATGCAGTTTCTCAGTAAAGGGCAGCAGAAAAATGTCTAAGAAGTACTTCTTTTAATAGTGCTGGGACAAAGTTTAAACTATCAACCCCCTCCTTCTGGGTAACAGTGACAAAATATGCAAATAAGAGAAGAGGATTCAGAGAATAGCTTTTGAAAGTGCACTATATTTAATTCTGTCAGAATTAGGTGGGAAAACACTATGTACTCCTTTAAACTGAATGCACACTATATCCTAACTGAGTCTGTTGTCTTCATACCTCAAACATCACAGAGCATTGGTAGCATGGTATAAAGGGAGCTGCTGCCTTAAACTGGAACAGGAGATTAAAAAAGCTGCTACATTTTGCATCCACAGAGATTCAAGAGGCCCAAATGCAGAGAAACTAACTTATACACAGGGCTTCCATACAGAACATTTAAAGTTTATCACTTACAGAGGTGGAGATAAATGTGCAGCAGTAATTGGTAGTTTATTTGTCTACATAATTCATGTCCTCCTGTTCTTTACAGATGTCAGCTATTTTGATTCCTAAGCCCTGGCAAAATAAAACTTGGACCTCAATCCTGATTGATATGGAGCACACAGCAATCCCTACTACTTCCACAAGCAGTGGGAAGAGCTCAGCATTTCCCTGGACTGATTCTTTATCCACAGAACCAAGATGCAGGAGGGCTGCTTCATTAATCAGGATCTCATTGTAGGTATCATTTTTCTATTTTGTTTCATATTCGCAACCTTGCTAAATGAATGTAAAATGTGTGCAGCTTAAAAAGAGATCCAAAGTGACAGCAGAGAGTCAGATCCAAGGAAAATAGCCAGGTTGCTGATATTTTCATCTCCTCAATTCTACTCCTTTCTTCTCCAAACACCAGCCTCCTGCGTTTCGGTAGAGCTATGCTGCCTCTGCACAGCTCTCCTGCCATCTTCTTCTCAAACAAGCTAGAGAAATCTGTACATAAAATGGATGAAGCAAGGGGAAGGGAGACAACAACTAATGTAATCCATCTTGGCTGAAGCTGAAAGGTCTAGTGATAGGTTTAGCAGGCTGTGAGGAAATGAGACAGGACCAAGGCACATAGCTAATTAGATCTAGCAGACATATCCCCAAAGGAGGGAAACTTTTTCACAAAGAAAATGGTCGACCTTGACAGCATCCAGAACAAATCCTGCATTAAAATCATGTCCCGAGAGGCTTAAAAATAACTGCCCTACCTCTGAAAATTTCATAGGTTTCCCAACATAGGCAAGGGATCACACTCAAAATGTATGTTCTTGCTATACAGCCTGCCAAGCAATGGGAGTGGCTGGCTTTGAATCTTCCCTTGCCTCAGCCTCTGGCCTCTCATCAGGCAGGCAGGCAGACAGGCGACTAAGACATAAATCTTCCTTTGAGCTTCAATGTCAGCTCTTTACAGGCAGGAGCAAAGCAATAAAATAAGAGACGATGCAACATGGAGATGCACGTAAGCCAGCAGTACAGCTGAATTCCCTGTTCTCACATCTGTTGATCTTGTCCACACCTAGAAAGCCAACCTGGGTTACCTATTGCACAGGATCGACCTCTGCTGGAGCAAATAAGAAATGAAGATGTCATGAGCTGTATCTTTGGAAGAAGGCAACTCTTCCACGCCGTTCCTTCCTCTTTGGAAAAAAAAAAAAAAGGATGTCCACGGGCAGAAAAAAGTTAAACAGAAAATCACCACCAAAGGTGTAGTCACCAATGGTACTGCCCAGTATTTCCACTAAAAATGAAGATGCTTGAAACAAAAAGAAATTCTGATGGTAGACAGGAACAAATGTTTCCGGTAAAACTTCCTTGTCTTTCTTTTTAAATCCACCATAATTATACTCTACTCAGTTAAGACTTTACTCAAGAAAAAGTTGCAAGCCAATTAATAACCATTTCCAGCCCATTTGCAAACTAAGAGACAGTCTGTAGAGGTCACTGTATTAGGAGAAAACACTTTCAGTGGCCATTCTGGTACATAACTGCTCTAACATCTTCCAGTCCCTGATTTCATCCTCCCTCAATACATCCTCCAGTACCTGACATTACAATTTTTTGTGTCTCTGCTCTTCTAACTCAGGCCTGTTCCTCCTCTTCCTCTCCTTTCCTGACAGAGTTTCCCACCTAAATAATTCTGTCCTAAGAAAATCTATCCAAAAAGATTTAAAGAAAAAGTGCCGTAAGATTAATTTGTTAGATTACATTCCTCTCTGCGATCTATTGCCTGTCTCGCCTGGGTAGGCTGCAACAATTTGGGCTCAGGGTTGTGTCTTCCTGTTGCATGTGCAGGATGCCCAGCACAACAGGTCTTCCTTCATCCCTTCGCCCCAGCAATCTATTTGAGTTATGACCCCTGCTGCTCAACATCCATCTAGTACTAGCTGCTGTCACAAAATTGATTATCCACACAGCTCTTGCTGCTCTGTCCAAAACTGTGATTCCTATGTATTAAAAGCAGTGGCCCATGCCCTTCCTGCAGCAACCATCATCAGGGATACCAGCACATGCAAACTATGGCAACAGGGATGCTGCTTCTGCTCTCATGTCCCCACCAGGTCAGAGCTGAGTATCTCATGCACCTGGGTCGGGGAACAACCACCAGATTGGCCCTGAAATACAGTGGAGGAAAACAACCTATTCTTGCACAGCTACTTTCTGTAAGTGAACTGGTATCCTATTTCTTCTTAAAAATTTTTTTTAAGGTTCAGTGCTTTTTCTTGCTGTGACATTATTACAAGTGGAGGAATAATAGTCATGAGTGAGCTGCCATCAGATTAATGTCCTCAGAGGTCAAATTGCAGTGCTGGTTTAAAAAAAACGAAAAGGAAGTAAACCACCAACTCTCATATAGACGCCTAAGTGAATACTAAGTTATCACAGAGAATGCTGTTGATCTGGTTGCTCACCACTGACTCTGCAGACAAGAACATGTACTTATCCCTAACTTTAACAGTGCCTTTATCAACAACAAGGAGGTAAAGTTAAATGACCTCTGATTGATAGGAAGTGAACATTTTATATACAACCCAGGTGTTTCCCAGCATGCCCACCCATCCATACACTAACTGTACACCAAGGTTTAATAACACTTTTCACACAGGCTGGGCCAGAAATGACAACCAGGCCTGTGTTGCTTATTCAGTAAGGAAAACAGGTTAAAAATCAGAGAGGTGATTGCAACCTTCTCCTTGCAACCAGGAGAAGAGGCCAATGAACAGCAGGGAAGAAAACATCAGAGTAATTTTGTTTGCTGCAGGATGAAGAATTAGATACGGCTCAAGAAGTCCTAACAACACTAACGAAGAGTGTAGTGTGTGTGTGGGGGACACAACAGAAGGGCTTGAAAACACCCTTGCAGCATGGCTCAAAACTAGTAATTTCGTTCTAATATAGTAGCAAATAACTATTCTTACAGAGTTTGCCTATAAGGAAATAATTAATTACATGCTACTTGTAGGAAGACTCAGAAAGAATAATGAGATTTGGGACCTGATCTCCATGCACATAATTAATGGTTGTAATAAACACTCATATTCTTATGGTGAAAACTCAGCTTTACTGCACTGTATTTAGAGAAAAATACTTGGAAATCTTAGTACAATTCAGTTCTTCATCATGAGGCTTATGCTTATTTTTATGTAACATACTTCATTAAATGAGAGAAAATATTCTGTTTTACAGTTCAGTCACCAGTGACTCTATTAATTGATGTATCTTTTAAGTCAGGTACAGACAAAAATGTGGTCATCTCTGGATAAAAATAAAATGCGAAAATACATTTCTGCTGGGAATTTTCAGACCTAATTTCTTGAAACATAGCTTTAAATATGCATGACTGAATGTGTAAGGAAGAAGAACTTACAGTTTGGAGACATCAAAAGTGGCATCCCACTCTGCAAGCTAAAGTGTGTAATTAGGGAAAGGAGGCGCCTTCAGCACCTATCATTAGCTTGTTTAGCACGATTTAGAGCCCTGTGGCCATTCGTGCTTCCCAAATACCGTTTCATCATACGTGCCACGGCTCCTCTACATGTCAGTTGTGGTCACTTGTGAAGAAGTTGCATGGTGGTCCATGGCCACCAGAACAAAAAACAGGCTAGTGGGGGGCAAGCCTACTCTGGACCGAGGTTGTAGGTGTGCAAACTATTGAGTGGCTGGATGGCTTCAGCTTCTACCTGCTCAGCAGCCAGAGCCTCTGCAGAGCTGCAGCCTGCATCAGGCAGGACCACGCATCTCAGTGGGCAGCTAGCCGCAGGTCACCTGTTTGTCCAAGCCACGATGGAAGTGGGACCATCCCTCACCTCCCCTCACCCATACCTGCTCTGTCGAGCTGTGGTTAGAGATAGCCATAGCCTCCCCTGTCACGAATTGGGCAGATGTAGAGCAGTATCAGTCCAATGCCATCCTTAACTAGGCATGAGTGTGCCACTGTCCATATGGCTGTTGTATTTCTGTAATTATGACTTTGTTGAACTTGCACAGCTTCCTTCTGAATATAATATGAGGCAATAATGACATCCACAGCAGCATGAGACCTACAGTGATTTCTCACTTTGCTGGCTGTGGGAACTGGAGGAAAAGCAGAGCTATCAGTTTATCTGCTGGTCTTGCAAAGTTAAGATTTAGCAATAAGAAAACTCAAAAAGAATTAAAAAGTGATTGATGAGCTCATTAGTCACCGCGCACAACAGCAGTGGTGTGAAACTCTCTCAGAATGACTTTGCATTCAAGCATCTATGCTCCTAATAATCTTCAGAAATAGAAGAATACAGCATTGAAATGTGCGATAATAGATCTGGGATGAAATTCAATAGTACCAAATTCAAGGTCATGCTGCTGGGACCAGTGCCAGAAGTTTCAAGCTCCTAAATTTGCAAATAATAGTGGAGGAAAAGATTTCTGAATGCCAGCTGACCACGGGTTTATGGGGAACCACTCACAGCACACACACAGAGAAAAAGGCATGTGCAACCCCAAGGTGCACTTCCAAAGGCAAGGTATTTCCCAAAGAGGCTGCACATGGGCTGCCACTGCACGAGGCACTGGTGAGCCCTGTCCGTAATGCTGTCACGCAATCCACAGTGGGTGTAAGTCTGGTTATCTCCATTCAAGAAAGGTGAGGTGATACTGCAACAGGTACAAAGAAAGACTCCCAGGATGATGAGGCAATGGGGAGTCTGTCTCCCTAGCAGGAGACGAGACACGTGGCTTTCAAAGCCTCCCATGAAGTGGGATAAAGAGGGGTAAGGGGATATGAACCTGCCTGTAAGGGGATTACACACCAAGGACAAGAGAGAGCTGTTTAAGCCAAAGGACGGCTATGCTGGGAACAAAGCAGGCATGTGCTGGCCGAATGCATTTAGGGTGGAAATGACAGTAATGAGGTTGGGAGAAGTGTTCTCCTCTTGGAAGAACAAGGTGGGAAGGAAAAAGGTGAAGCTGGCAATATGATCTCTGCCTGCAAAAGGTAACAGCTGGGCAGCTTTCATCCCTTCATCCACAGGAGCCGGACTGCTGAGCAGTGGCACAAGTGGAGAGCAGGGGGACCCTGCTAAAATCCCTAACTGGGTGGAGTCTGCAAAGAGGAAGCGGGGCACCACTGGGCTGGGGCTCATAGCCTCTACCCTTGCAGTGCCAGGCTGCCTCTGCCAAGGTCGTCAGCTGCAGTGTTCATTTCAGTTCAATCCATGAAAAAATCAGCTCATGAGAACATGTGATGATTTGATATGGGCTTTGTTTAAAGTTTAAAAAAGATTTTATTATTGCAACTAAACCCCTACTGTAATGATCCCATTTTATGGAAAATCACTGGTTATTTACATTCTCCTAATCATACTCAGAAAGAGCTGAGAGTTGCCATTCTGACTGCTCTTTTTTTGAGAAAGAACACATTTCCTTCATAATTGAAACTGCTGGTTCTTTCCTTTTCTTCTTCTGCATGAGGCATGTTTTACTCTCCAGCTCTTTCAGGCACCATGCTGCAGTGGAACTTCTCCGGTGGATACAGGTCTGCTTTCTGCAGGCTGTGTACACACGGTGGATCCGCACGATGTTGCTGTACAGCTCACATGGGCCATCATGAGAAAGGAATTGTTCTAATTTCAGTGCATCCAAGTCAGTCCTTCAAAACCAATGCTGTTCTCTGTAGCTGTCTGTATTTGCTCTCATCCACACCTTGGGTACTGCCCCTCCTCCCAAACACAGGCAACTAAGAAGGTGAAAAAAGTAACAAAACATGGCAAAGGAGAACAAAAGTATAGTTTGTTCCAGTCTAAAATAACCCAGTTTTGTCCCAGTCAAAGTTCAGCACTCTGGCTCTGCACCTATACAATGGTTTTTCATACTGCCCTGTTTTTCATGTGCATGTGGCTCTGTTTTTCATGTGCTGCTCCTACTAAAGAAGACAAAGCCAGAGCCAGAAGTCACTTTTGATACGCAAAAGCTCTTTTAGAGAGAGGAAGGAAATATGTCCCGCAAATCCCAACAGGAAGGCATTCCCATGGACTGTGCTGTGCAGATGCTCTGTGCACTCTCCTGCACTGCTGGGAGATGGATTTAATAACCACAGTTGCTCTCAAGTCCTATCTTCCTAACAGCTAAAAGAAGGAGGAAGTAGTCCAATGAAATTCAAATCTGTCAGTTCCTCCATAGACCATACAGTAAACACACACCATGCACAGCCAGTTCCTAACTTCTAAAAGTTTTGTAAAATGTGTAAGTGTGCCTTTTTAGAATGCACCATCCTTAAAATCAGCAACTGCCTACAGATAAAGCAAGACACACACCCCCCTGAAACGATTACGTGGATGTCAGAGGCCTTCTAGGCAAGACCGGCTGCCAGCTAGAGTGACCATCAACTCCCTTCTTTGCAGGTGTATCAGGGATACAAGGTCTTTATCCGCAAGCAAGTTGGATATTCAGGGAGGTGATGCTGTGTATGTGAAGCTATGCGATCATAATATCCTTATCCTCAGCAGAAAAAAAGATGACTCCTCCACAAGCCAGACTGGTAGAAAGGGGCAAGTGACAACAAAGCAGCCTTGAGGGACTGCAGAAGAGATGCAAAAATTCCTTAGCATTTAGCACAAAACTGCAGCAAACTGGTCTACTACTACACTATCTTATTAATATAAAAATATTTCCTAGAATCAAAATTTAAAATGACCACCCTCCACAGCTGTCAAACCATAGTTTATAAATATTATTTCACAATATTTTATGACCTGCAATCATTCACCAAAAGTCCCTGGATTACATTAAAAGAAACAACTGAATTGTGCTTTATATTTCTACACATATGCACATACTGTTGCTTAAATAGTTGAGATGCAGGAGTGCCTGTGTTTGTGGGTATTGCATATCTGCATATGTCTGAAAAAAAGACATATCCCTCACATATAAGTTGTTTTTTGCTACACGTTAGAATTGCTTAAAGAAAATACTGGCACTTTTGTGTGTGCGCCTGTGTACAACTGTGTGTGTTCTCATGTAGATTCAGTGTAGAGTGCCTGTTGAAAAGATTCAAGAAAACTATTGCCTCTTTTTCAAGAAGAATTACAGTTTGAAGGGATGTTTCATGCTAGTATTACGGATAGTTCGTTTACAGGTATTCAATATTTATCTTACTAGCATCCACATTAGCAGTAAGGCAAGCTAATGTTACTATCATTACACACATCATTCTGTTTTATTTTATTGGAATGGTTGTTGTAAAATTCATGTTTGTGCTGTTGCCAGTCGGTCTTGTTCAAGCCTCATCTGTGATCTTTAAAGGCTCCAATTTGGGGAGCCACCTACTAACGAGAGAAAATAGAAGGCATTAAAAGGCTGAGTGTGAGCCATACAAATTCCTAGCTGATTACTCTCTCACATGCATTTACCAAGCTTTCCTGTTTTACTTCACCAGCTCATACTGCCAGCAGCTGTTGCTGGGACCGAACTGTGACTGGCTCCAGGCAGGGCTGTAGCTCCCAAATTTGCCATCCTGACTGCTCTACCTGATGTCTAGGGCGACACAACTGCGACATGGTGGCTTACCAAATGGGCTACATATAGCTTAAGGTATTGGAGCCTGGCAGCCCAGGAACAAAATAGTAGCAGTAGCAGCAAGGAAGGCAACAGAAATTAGTTGCTACACTCACCCACATATAATGAAAAAAAAAAAATAGAAACCTTGACACAAAATGCTATGGGAAAAGACCAGACATCCCGTTTTCATTTAGTGTCGCCAACCACATTGTTAAGACATATTACAGTGCTTTCACTTCCAAACTCCAGGTGTATACAAAAGCAGCACATCCTCCTACTTAATTACCATGTAACAATATTGTGGTGGTTTAACCTGTCTGGCAGTCAAACACCATGCAGCTGCTTGCACACCCTCCCACCTGCTGGGGAATGGGGGAGAGAATTAAAGGGGTAGACTGAAAAGAGACTTGTCGGTTGAGATAAGAACAATTTAATAACTACCCAACAATAAAATAGAAAATAACAATGATAATAATAATAGTAATATACACAAATACACAAATGAGTGATACACACTGCAACTGCTCACCACTTGATGATCAAGGCCCATCCTGTTCCCAGCTAATGATCCTGGAGCAGATAGAATTCCAAAACCACAATCCCAGAAAAGAGAAAAACCCGAGAATCTGAGAGATTGAGAGCTGACTGAGAGAGAGAGCGCAAGAGGGAGAGCTTCTGGATAGTCCCTCATAATATACTGGGCATGTCGTGCATGATTGGACTGTTGTCCAATTTGGGTCTCAATCCTAAACCTAAGGTCAAACCCTGAGCCAGCAATTGGGGCTGTGCTCCCTCTGAGCTTCTGCTGCACCTGCAGACACTGGCACAGCAGAGAAGCTGAAAAGTCCTTGATTGTCCTGGCAACAACTATAAACATCAGTATGTTATGAGCTCCTTTTTCAGCACAAGTCCAAAACACAGCCTCACACTAGCTACTATGAAGAAAGTTAATTCTGTTCCAGCTGAAACCAGGACAAATATAAAAAGCTGCATTTTAATATGTGTTGTATTAACAGACAGACCTCATGGCTTCCAAGCATTGTAGGCTCTTGGGGAGCTCTCCTGCCTGAACATTGTTGAGGACAAAGATAGGGAACTGTGTACTTGCCTAGGATTCAAAGGGACAAAATGCACAACAAAGGCTGCTTCCAGCTGTGACAGCCCTGACAAACAGCCTGAGTACGCTGTGCTTCTTCAAAAACATGCTATTTCCATTTAAGTGTTACCAACAGGGAGTGCTCCAAGATCAACCTCTGGAGAAGATGATGTAGCCCAACAAGTAACAGGAACTTCTTTGAGAGTCTGCATCATTGTTGGCTTCCTCAGTCTTTTAAGTCTCTCTTGGACTTCAAGACTGCCTACAGGTGTAGGAGAGTAGTGTAACAAAACTCAGTGTAAGACTTCATGGAAGCAGAAAGTGATTTTATTTTATGAAACTTCAAAGATGATTTTACTTACTGACACTCACATTCAAATACTCATAAGCACCAAAACACGTGTCCAACCAACTAGTCTGGCCAGTATCACCTGTGTACACACACCACAAAGGTCAGGAGATGCTGGCTGCCTAGTCCTCACATCTCCTCGGTTCTTCTCTATGGGACATAAAAAAAAATTATTTGGGGCTTATCTTCCATGCTATTTAGGAGTGAATATTGCTCAAAAACCCCTGCCTCATTATTTTGTTTTACTCCCCTCAGAAGTCTTGGGCAAAAATTCCTGAATTTCAGAGTTCTTTTGTTTTATTTGTTTGGGCATCTTATGGCTCCAGCTGTGTTCTTTGTCTTACTCTGTCTTTAGGTCAGGTTTTTCTTCCTCTTGCCCTTTGGTTCCTTGAATGAACTAATACAAGGGGTGCTCCGCAGCAATTAAACAGATGCTGTTCCTTTAGCGTTTCTTCTGCTGTGTCTTATGGAGGTTTCACACATAGACATTTCCATTCATACTTCACTTACATTCATCTTGGTACTTCTGTTACAAGTTTTACACTGCAAGGTTTTGCTGCACTGGAGCTGCAGAGATGTTTTCACTATCAGTAGGAAGCATCTCAAAACATGCCACATCAAGAATAATGAAAATCTAGAATTAACAAGAACTATTTTTTTTTAATTTGTGACAAAAGGGCCAGAATTTCAAAAGGTATTTCAGATACATTGTGAATTAAGCACAAAAGGCCTAAAACTCACTGACCTGTAGGTTACTCAAACACCATTCATGACATTAAATACCAACTGAATGCCTTGTCAATTTAAAAAAAAAGTACCATTCTGCGATATAGCGAGAAAGAAAAACAATCTGACTTACAGAGTTCATTGCACAATGCAAATCCCTTACATCTAAGCCCTTTTACCCTTACATCGCCCCAATAGACTAGGCAACAAGATTTGACCCGGAGGTCACCAGGTTCCTAGACTGCAGGTTGCAGGTTCCCAGTTTAGATCTTTATTACTAGAGAAATTACAGGAGAAACAACCAACCAAACATTTCCATGCCCTAGACATTGGAAAGGGACTTGATGCATCTCTTCCCAGATCAGTGTGGTACTGTTATTAGCCAGCAACAGCAAACAGATGATTGGGAGCTCTGGATGCTCTATCTGGCTTGGGAAGAGGGACACTTTGGTTACAAGTAAAACAACTCAGACTTCTTTAGACATTAAGGTATGTGCCATTCATAAAGGCAAAAACTATGACTGGATGCTAAGGCGTAAATGGATAAATGGGTATCTAGAGGTAAGAACAAGAATACTTCACATTGGATAAATTATGCCACTGAGAGATGAAGCTGTCTACAAAACAAAGCTTAGGTAAGTGCACACCCCAAAAGATGCCTCCCGTTCAGGTACAGAATTAGATTCTCTGACTCAGTGCAAGGGTCACAGCTCTGCAAAACCGAAGAGGACCAACCCACAGGAGCTATAACAAGCAGGCACCATGCAATAGTTGTTGCATCACTGCACACATGGCAGCACTAGAGAGTGTGACATGGGTGTCTCATTGGCCCTCACTGGGAAAAAGGCAGAAACTCAGCACATCCTAGCACATCCTAGCACATCCAAAATGCAGCACATCCTAGACAAGGCTGAAAACAAGCCTGAAGGAACCCTGTTAAATTTGAAATAGATAGAATGTATTTGGTCTGCTCTTGCTACCTGCTAACTGGGTACACCACGCATATAATAAAAGGACATTAAGTTCTCAAAAGTTAGTTTCCCTTTCACTAAAATGGCCCATGTAGATTGGGAAGTCAGAAGGTGAGAATGTTCCCACAATACAAGTACTTTGCCCCCATTGTATGTAAATATTATTGCCAGCACAATTCAAAGCCTGGCTCTAAAGTACTTAATGCTTTTGAGAAGTTTCACCTTAGCTATTTTGTGCTTACAATTGACAGCACTGGAGAACACCCTGTTACTGAGAGAGCAAGAACAGAAAGAAGACAAATAAAGAAGGAATACAGGAAAACATAAATAGAGAAAAAAGCATAAATAAATGCAAACAAAGCAAATCTTCAAAAGCAAACAGGTTCTAAGGAACATTAGATGAAGTTTGTTATCTGGCAGGAACAGTTTTGGTATATATCTTCACCCACAGAATCACAGAATCACAGAATCACAGAATGTTAGGGATTGGAAGGGACCTTGAAAGATCATCTAGTCCAATCCCCCTGCCGGAGCAGGAACACCTAGACCAGATCGCACAGGAACGCATCCAGGCGGGTTTTGAATGTCTCCAGAGAAGGAGACTCCACAACCTCTCTGGGCAGCCTGTTCCAGTGCTCTGTCACCCTCACTGTAAAGAAGTTTTTTCTCATGTTCAAGTGGAACCTCCTGTGTTCCAGCTTGAACCCATTGCCCCTTGTCCTATCACTGGAGAAAACCAATGAAAAATAAACAAAACTGCTTTAAGGAGGCTCTGCCATCTTTCTCTCACCCTCTCTCATCTTTGGCTGCTATCTTGCTCCATCCCCATGTTTTATATTCCTCAGAGGTGCTCAGGCATCTGTTTCTAGGCATGCCTGCCAGGCACTTGGGCTCTTCAGCCCAGAGGTAGGTTTGCTCTCTTCTAAATGCCAGCCCAGTGCAAAGAGAAGCCAACAAAAACCATGGGGAAGCTGCCAAATGTTTCAGTGGCTCTAGATCTCCTGCCTCCATGGAGGGGCATTCATAGCCACTCATGATCTCCCAGGTACAGAAAGGTAGAACAGAATGGCTGTTTTCCACTACACTGTATTACTTACTTCTTAGATCATATAAAGAATAGTTAAGAGTATCCTTCAAAGCAAAGCAAGGCTTAAATGAAATGAAATGCTTAAATGAAAACATGTCCTTTATACATACTTTGCCCTCTCCCCCAACAGGACTGCTCAACCACCGCCAAATTCCCCTTTGTAAAGTAAGTTGAACTTACTTTCATCAAATTTGATGATAAATTCAGATCTGTAAGAGCTTCTGAAACACATTTACATGTGTTGAAGAAAACATTTTCTCATTCAAGTGAATATTTTTATGTCAACACGAGTAAATAAGCCCCTGCTTCATCATTACAGGAATTGCACTGTTTAAGAAAGCAAATATACGAAGAAAGTAAAACTTATTAGAAAATGTTGATTTCGTTTTCGCTGTCCAAGCTGATAAAGTGCCAACAGAAATGGAAAACCAAGTCCCACCTATTGCAAAAAAAAAATCTCACAGCATCTACAATCAGGCATACCCCTGGGTATGAGCTTTTGCCTCCTCCTTTTGGAATGGCTGGCACCTGTCAGCAAGTCATCAGCAAGGTATTATCTTAACTGTTATTTCTTAAACTCATAATGTCCCATTAAAATGTTCCTTTCAAAACTTAAAAGTAGCATTAATTTTCAAATCAAGATCACCAGGGTACATCTTTAGCACCATTTCCTGCATTACTGCTGCTAAATGAAGCCAAAAATTGTTTTATTAATTTAAACAGATGTCCTTTTTTAACATAAAAATATTTTTTTCAAGCTTGCCTCACTTGCTTTATCAAATGAAGGCACAGAGGTACATAAAAAGTGGGATAAAGCCATGCAGCATGGCTTACTGAAGCTTAGTTATTGCAAATTAACCCAAATAACTCTGAAAAGCTGACTCACTTCTATGCAATGGAAATACCACCAGAACCATCTAAGTTCTGTCAGTAAACCTGCTGACAGAGCACCATGCGGAAAACACGAAAAAACTGTACATAAAAAGTCTGATAATAAAGGAGCTGGCAAAATGGGGGAAGCTGCAATAGCCTTTGCTGACAGGAGTTATTAGAGAAATTCTGCAAGCACTGGAGATTACTTATTTTTGTGAGCCTCACAAAAAAATAGGAATATCCTAAGGAAAGTTTATTGGTGATGAAACTGGCCAGCACTGTCACAAAGAGGCATGCTGTCCCATAGAGGACACTGGAGGAAATGGAGGCGATTCACACCAAAACTGAAGCACACAATTATCTGTGTATTGTCCTGAGAATATGAATACCAATCTCTGCCATACGCTGGGCTCGGTCATCAGAAATTGGAGATGAAAAACCTGTACCAGCTGCGCAGAAGAGGAGTATTAGTTACCAATGCAATGCAGGTGTGAAGAATGTTTGTACAAATGATTATTTCCAGTAGGCACATGAAAATATGGGTGCTACAGAACAAAGCACTGATGAAATCTCCTCTGGAGTGGAGTATGATTCTGGCTGTCCCTGTTCAAATATGACATAATGAGACTGTGGAAGATCTAGAGAATAAATGTTCAGCTCTTCCACCTCTGATCAGCCTACTGTATGAGGAAAGAACAGAAGAATGTGGCTTGCTCTGCTGAATGCAGCAATACCCGAGAATAAGTCCAGCTGTCTTTACGCTCAGCTGGCTTCCCTTGTTCATTCCCAGGGAACTGCATGGGTACAAAACCATAACTGTATTGTCTCGGGATAAAATTAGGTGTTTAACCCCTCATAGAAATGAATTTCTGAGTAGCCTTTCAACAGGACTTTTGGAGGCAACAGCCAGTTAGCTCTGAGACAGAGTTTGGTCAATACACAAAGGCACCAGACAATACAGCTGCCAGTGGTAGCAGGGGGTCAGGTTCTTTCTTCTAGGAGGTGCTTTCCATCCTGCATTTCTACAGTTCTAGAAATATCTACATACCACAAAATCCATATTAATGTTGGGTCTTTTTCATTGTTACAACATACCAATAATCAGTCTTTTAACCTGTCTGGCTGCTCCCAAATCCCGGCTCTCTGCAAGAGACCTGCTCTCCCTGACCTGCACTCAGCAAAGAGAAGAACTTGAGCCCTGAAGTAGGCTAAAGCTTGAAGTGGTCCGTACTGCCTAGAAGCCCTGGTAATCCTGTGTTCAAGATGCACAGCAGTGAATGCCCACAATGCTGTTTGGACGCCAAATCTAACATGCATTTCCTGGCAGCAAAACCTAGAAAGGGAACAAAGGCGGTGTGAGAAAGCAAGCTCTTATCTATTTTCTTCAAAATCTTTATCAGAAGACTGAATCTTCTCAAGCTTCAGCGGGTTACTCCACGTCAGGGTCACCGGTGCCTGCAGGGAGCCTCCACTGACACCGTGAATGCTGCAGAAACCAGTCTCCTGAGCTGCCTCGTGAGTTCCTCATCTTCCTCCAGCAGCAGCATAGTCACAACTGTAGAAGTGCAAAGTCTAATGATAGTTTCCAGTCATGTTCTTAACTCTTTTTCGCAAGCACATATGACCCATGTGACTATGTGGGTCATGCATAAAACTGGCTAAAGAGCCAGTTTAAATTAGAACATAGGTATTTTTTGGGGGAAGATCTCATTCTGGTTTCCAGGTTTGATAAACCAACTTGACAATGCCTGCTAAACTTTCAGCTCCCTGTTCTGAAGCATCAAGCATACGGATCTCTAAGTAAATCCATCCAGTGTTACTTGAACTGGGTTTTCAGATCTCACTTTTCCAGCCATGTGAGTGTTTAACTCCTCCAAGCACAAAGAGCACCCACAAACATGTAATAATGCCTGCCTGGCTCCCTGGAAACACAGAAATAAAGTCTTAGATGTATCTATCCGCAGAGGCACTTGGCAAACTACAGGTCATTTATTTAAACAGATTTTAGGTATCTAAATACTAAGCCAGAGCTGTGAGCTCCCATGTCCTCTGTTGATGCTTGTCTGTCAACACTACTAAACCATGAAGACTGCACCCAAGAATGGGCATCACAGGGCAGAGGACAGAATTCAGAGGCAGCAGCTTTCCTAACTACTATAAACCAGATTACCAGAGGTTGTAAGAAGCCCAGCATGTAAATAAGGAAATTTTCAAAAGCACCAAGATATTCAGAAATTGGGTGCCTCTTAGCAAATAGGCACCCAATTTCCAAATATCTTTCATTGCACAGAGGTCCAGCAGCCACACCCCACGACCCATCTGCACCTTTAGGTACCTAAACATCTTTAGAAACTTGCCTCTGTATAAATATTGCCTTTTCTGACCACTGTCATGCCTGCATTTATCTGTCGCTTCTCCCGCATCCCTTGACATGTTAATTTTTTTCATTTAATATGCCCTAGAGTAATATACCAGAATAGTATTTCAGCTCGCAACCTTTAGCTTTTTAATAAAGACACAACATATTTACAGTGGATTTTTAATATAGATGTGTAACTAGAAACACCAGTGGAGATGGTTCCTGTAAGGAAAAGGTCACATTAAATGTACTCTGCGAAGAACGTAAAATCAGTGACATTTTGACCATCAGGCCTTGAGGAATGATCCGTACTCCCCACTCACAGCACGCTGGCTGGTGCTAGGCTGATGCTGAGCAGATGGCTGCAGAGCATTTTGTGCTGGCGCTGAGCCATCATATTGTTTTTTCTTCCTCATGAAGGTTGGGTTATTTATTTATTTATTATGTGGCCTTAGACACTTATGATCGGGGCACAATGGAAATGCAAACACACGAACAATAAGATGATATTGCACTTGTGAGGGGCTATTCATGATCAAACTTTGATTTTCTGCTGCCATTTTTCCATTTACCACCTCTCACCTCATAAGGCCTTCCCTATTGTCTCTCCAGCTTACAGCTGCTAACGAAATTCTTGAGTGTTTCTATGGGAGCTGATATTAATGTGTTTTTCCCAGCAGTTTACTTTCTTTACAAATAGAGCTAAGGATGTTTTTTGTTAAGCACAAAGGTTAAGATCTCAAACTAATTGGTGTAAAGACAGAAAGAGTCTTTAATTAAAAATCTGTAACAGTAAAAGGGATTAAATACAGATGCAGCATTATTGGATGTTAATTTTCATAAATTGTTCAGAGGGTGCTTTTTTAGTAACTAATAAGATGCCCACTTTTCCTTTCTAAATCAGTTCCTCTAAGAATTGTAACTGGTTTTTATTTTAAACTCTTTCCTATTGCTAAGCTTCTCACAAATACTCTTGTTTCGACATTACTTTTGAGAAAAAATAAAATGAGAACCAAATACACATGAACTAAAGTAGAAATAAAACTGACTCCAAGCTAAGATCCATACAAATTATGTTGCACAAAATCAATAACCATTCTGCTTTTTGCATACATATTTAAACAGACCTAATCCAATACATAAAGGCGGCAGGTTTAACAATTACATCAGACGGACTTTAGATCTGCCAGATGTCCAGAAATATACAGTTAATCTCAACTGTAGTTTTACCTCCAAAATGATGCTGTACTCTATCTTCTGCCCCCCATGCCTCATTTTTAAATCCTTCCATTATTCACTCCATAGCTTTTTATTATCCTTCCCTTAACTCGGTGTGATCAGTTAAGTTCCAGTAGATGAACACATTCTCCATATGAATAAGAAATCCAACATAGCCACATCGCTGCCTGGTATTTACATGTAAAGTGGTAAATCTTATAAGAAGAAAATTAAAATGACATAAATTTATACTTTGCATTAAGTGGATCAGACATTTCCCCTCTCCCTTCCCCCACTCCCTCCCACCTCCCAAAGCTTAAATGACGATAGCAGTACTTAATCTTTTTTTGCTTAAGGATGTTAACAGCACTGGCCTATGTGTACCATTCCTCTAAGTTTCTTAGTTATTAAATATTTTTTCTGCTTCGTTGCTTTCAGGCTTAGAGTCAAGTTAAAAATAAATTAATACAATGCCATTATTAATACTTAGTTCTGAATCAACTTTCAGTATTTATGAGGTAGCAAGAGAGCAGAAAATATTTGAGCAGAAGTTCTGATGAAATTTATTTCCTTTGTTTTGATTTAGAGGTGAAGGACGACAAAAATGCAATATTTCTAATGACTGACTGGCATCATGTAGTAGGCCAGTGAAAACCCAGGAATACTCTACGTCAATTGACTTGCTTCTAAAAATTCTTTAATCAAAACTAAACATGAAGCCACTCCCTTCACCCCATACAAACTCACAACTAAACCTCATATGTTTTGCTCAAATGGTTTCTCCTGCAAAACCACAGATGAGTATATTCAAGTGGCTTAAGGTCCTGCCTCAGTTCTGGACCCTGCTCTGAAAAACAAAAGGATGCTTCCCACCTTTTATTTCTAGACTAGATCCCAAGGAGACTGTGTTTGGGAGCACCAGCACCTCTGGGTGGCACAGAGGAAGCAGGAGAAAATGTTCCCCACCCAAAACTACCCATCTTGCTGGCAGTGCTGTGGGTAGCCCGTCAGTCTGCTTCCTCTGCTTTCTGCCTAGTTTCTTGCCAGCCTGTCTCATTTGGCAATGAGGAGGCAGGCAGAAATAGGGCAGCAGAAGAGAGGCTGCGATTGTACCAGGCAACACCTGCAAGGGAGTGCACCTACTGCTCCCCCACATCTTGTCATCTCCAACACCAATGGCCACGAGGGTGACAGAAAACAAAGCACAGAGCTACCCAGGGCAGTAGAAAGATGAGACCCAGGTGAGGGCCAAAACAACCAGGGACACCAAGCTGGATCCTGTGGAGCTGCAGTTTCGGCTGCTCCTGCTGAAAGGATTTGCCTTCTTCGGGTCATGCATGGTCCCCAGGGCAAACAGATGTGACCAAGGTGTTGCATCCTGGAAACTGGAGACTTAAATCAGGCTTTGGTGGGTTGAGCAAGCACACGATGGACCCCATAGGTATGGAGCTACACTAGGTGACTGAAGGTAAGAAACTGTGGCTGCAGCCTTGCTTGGGTCCCAAGGGCACAGTAACGTGGTGAGGCTTCAGTGCCACCACCACTTGGCCAAGCGTTGTTCATGCAGCTCCCACACCACCAGCTGCATGGGCAGATGAGGCCGAAGAAGCCAAGAAAAAGCAGGATTTCAAAGAGTACAGCCAAAGCAAGGGTAACATGAGAGCAACAGGGGATTACTCCTCCCACCCTCCACCCTCCCCAACAAAACCAAACCAAACCAAAATCAGGGCACGAGAGCTGAGCCAACAGCCAAAGCTGTGTAGGAGTGTGTGCGCATTTCTGCTGAAAGCCAAGATGTAAACTCTGCCTCCCTACCCCAGAGGCCCCAGCTCCCCACGCATACTGCTCATACCCATGTGGGGCTCAGCCTCCCGCCATCCAGAGCACAAGGCCCCAGCACAGTGGGGTCATGGCACCCAGCCCAGGTGGAGACGATGGAAAGGAGCCCTGGTCCCCTGTTGGGCTGAGCAGGAAGGGCAGAAGAAGGGCTCCTACATGGGGTTTTAAAAATGAGGACACAGTGCTTAGGAAGAGGTGTGTTCCATCAGCTGGGGAACCAGACACAGCAACCTCTATCCTCTCACTTTTGGGGGAAAGAGGGAGATGGGAGCAAGCAATGAATGATGAAGGCACAGCATGTGTGTGGTGTGGATCACACATGTCTCCGATACCATGCCAATCCTCCACCTTACATCAACCAACTAGTAACTGCTGGCTCCCTGGAAGATAAAGCAACACAATTTGTACTCTGCTGAATAAATTCCTCATTTCCTTTTTCCAGCTATCTCAAGTGACAGTCATTCCTCTTATCGCAGCAAACCACATTAGCAGAATGAACATTACCCAAGGCAACGATGCTAAATTTTTTGGAGGAGGAGCTCATGTCAGAGTAGCTAGCACAAGGGACACTGTCAAGAAGGTACAAACTAGATCCAGGGATGGCCAAGAGAAACCTGATGACTAAGGGAGTGCCCTCGAGGAGGTTTTGGGTTATTCAGTGAAACATAGCTCATGCCAGGAGGAAAGAAAAGGGCATACAGCTTTAAATGAAGAAGGCAGGTCAGTATATGTTAAAGTGACACATACATGGACAGTCAGCTCTGATGCTGATCAATCATTATCCTTCACCCTCTTACAGGTGCTGCCTTTACATTGTGACAAAGCACATGGAGAAAGATGGAAATTACAGTATTCCGTACCTCACAACACACTGGTATCACTCCAATGTGAGATTCAGGGTGAGTCTGTCAGCTACAAACTCTGATTTTCCAGTAAACATACAGGTCTCACACCACAGTTCCAATGGCTGTGAGTCATCAACAAATCTTCCATTTAGCAGGAATGCTTAATGCAGCATAGACTTGACAAAATCAAGATGGGTGAAATTCCATTCTTATAGGATCAAAATACATCTTTTCAGACAATGTGCAGTAAGTATGTTAATGGCCAGACTGGCATTCACACCAGAAGCATGCAGAGGCAATGCGGTGTCCCTGGATGGATTTTTGTAGCTACAATCATGTTTTGGTTTTCTTCTTCAGAGTAGTGAAGTAACTTAAGTCTTCCCCACAGCTCCTCTCTCATGCCTGAGCTGAATTTTCTGAAGGCTAGATCTATGCAGAAATTTTGCAGCTTAGGTAACTTAAGAAATATATTCTTTTCATACTCCTCTTCCTTGCAAGGGAAAGTCTATGCCGTTGCTCTGGCAGGTCATCACAGGCTGACCACAGCCACCACTGTCCATGCAGCACTGTATTCCTATATTTGTTTCCTGACACATGATTAGTAGCTCAAATGTTTTTCTGGAGGCCTTTTCCTCTACGTATATACTCTGCTTCCTCCCACTGGTATCATCCTGAATATATCACTGAAAAATGATCCACCATCATGATGACAGTAAATTCTGTCTTCTGGCCTACCATCCCTTGTCCATCAGGGGACTGCATTTTCTGCAGCTCCTGTATAGCCAGCGTCACCAAGACTATGGGCTGCTGGCAGGTGGGGACACTACTGCATGAACATCACCATGCTGGCAGACAGTTCCACTTGGAAATAACTTTGCCAAGAAGGAACAGAGAAAATAGAGATTGACACAACAAAAATTGAAGAGCAATAAAGTAAGATAGCAAATGAAGAGATGGAAGGAAATGAAACAGCAAACACCACCACAATGTTTCTACTGATATTTTACAGCCCTGTGAAGCCCTATATATTCTACTGTGCATCTCTTTTGTAAGAAGAGATGGAAAGAAAATCAGTCACTGGTATGCAAATGCTTATTGCTGTAACTACAACTGGTTAATATCCTTGTTACGCCTTTAACCTGCCCCTGTTCTACTGTGAACCAAGCCTCCTCTCCAAAACAATATGGTCAGTTACTTAACAATGAAAATTCAAGTAAGTGAGACCATGAGTAGGTAAGACAGCCCTCTGACAAAAAAATACACAAACCCTGTTGCCCTCTAAAGACAGCACCAGTGATCTGGTTTATGGCTTTAAATGCCTAGAAGATTACAGATGAAGTTGATAATCCACCTGTAAGATGGCTAAATGACCATTTTGTCCTCAGGCATTTGCATATGATATAGGACATCATCCTGTGGTGGTCTGACATCTAAGCAAAGGCCAAATCTCCTCTTGTGTTGCAAACACCAATAGATAATATAACCATTTGGCTGTTCAATTTAGGTCAAAATTTCTAGAAGTCAGTGCTAGATGCACAGCAACCTTCAAGCTAGTCTTGCTGAAACAGGCTTCCCCACAGCAGCCTCATCCCCAGCACATGCAGCTCCCCTACTAGAGGCTGCTCCAGCCACGGGGCACAGAAGACAGCCTGGGAGCCCGCATGAGCCTTGCTAAGCCTGTGCCTCACCCACAGGTTAGGTGCACCCCATGACAGGGACAGCGTCCCCCTGCGGTGTCCCTGTCCATTTGGGCTGGCTGGGAGGTGAGGCAGGCAGGCAGACCTCAGAAAGGCAGCACACCGGTTAGAGGGGCCTCGCTCTGCCCGTGCATTTGGCTCTCCAACCCTGCTGTCACAGGAGGCTGCACAGAGCCACGAGGCAATTAAAGTAACCGCATTTCGTTTGGGCATGTTCAAAGTGCTGTGCAATTAGAGGGGTTAATTAATTCCCACAACAGCAGTGCAAGGTAAGCACCGCACTCCAGATGGAGAAAAATAGGATAGAGGCAGTGGAAAAAAAGCCAAGAATAAAATGCAGGTCTGTGCACCTTGTCAGACGTGATTTCAGTCCCTTGGGCCACATAGGAAAACATTTGCCTTTAAAGGGGAGTGATCTGTGATGGTCTGGATCTCAACCTTGACCTATTTTAGCAATCATAACTGGACAGGAAAAAAATCACTCCCAAATGTTAAATGGAGCTTTTAAATCAAACTCTTCTATTCCAACGTAGAGGCATTTTCTGTACAAAAGGAAGCAACTACAAACCCCTCCTGGGCCTATGGTGGAAAGTTCCTGAGATCATTTTCCCCAGAGCGATGCTAAAAGCAAGCAGTGCTGGGATGTTCTTACAAATAGGCTGTGCTACTGGCTCTCGAGTCATATGCCATGTCCAACAGCAAGCAGAGAGCTGTTCCATCACTACCTAGACCCAATTGCTAAATGTAGCTAAAATACACAAAATCAGTACTTACATACCGAAGTGACTGGTGTAACTACTCCAGGGGTGCTACACGATACCGAAGTCCCAGGAAACAACTTGGAGTCACTGAAGTACATGAAACCCAATGTTTCAGCACACCCAGTTTATTTCCCACCCACACAAAAGCCACCTCACAGGAAGGAGAGTAGAAACTACTCTTTGCCCGTGGAGGAGATAGCAGTTGATATAAAGGGCACACCGTTCTCCAGGGCAGGAGGCAGACCAAGACTCCCCTGGGTTCACTGGAAACCTAAGATCCATGCACTTGCACTTACTCCACAAAAGGACTGAGCAAACTTTCATATGATGATCCCTTATTCACTGATGGGCAGGAAATTATTGCTATGTAGGTTAAGATTAAGTCATCTTCATGACAAAAAATTGCAGAGTACAGTTTTATTTCTTGGGAGATTATGTGGCAGTTCACAGGCTCATATTGTCCTTCCTGCTGCCTCTGCCACCAACCAAGAGCTTCCTCTCAACTCCTCATTCAAAACATCAGAGCATTTAAACATCTAATCAAGTCTAGCCGTCTTTCACAGAGGGAAAACACATATGGTAAATATTTTACCCAATAAGCTATAATGGACTTGGGTATAATTTAGACTACTAAACCCTTGTAAGAAGTAGGTTTTAATTTTCAGGAGCTTTTTCTCTATCACATGGAATGGCATACTGACACTATGAACACAGATGAAATGTCTCTGTAACAGTCTGGCTAGAAAAAGGCTCTGCATTTACTATCACCAAAGTCCCGTGTAAAGTACTTCCAAAACAATGGATTAAACTCATGTTCTTACCAATGACAGCACAAGGGAAGGGAAGTACTAATTTGGTCACCTTTGTATGGTGTAATTTCTGTTAAAACTTTCAAAAGCAAACCACAAAGGGTGGGGATGATAAGCTCGAGGTACAGAATCACAGAATGAGAATTATAGAATGGTTTGGGTTGGAAGGGACCTTAAAGATCATCGAGTTCCAACCCTCCTGCCATGGGCAGGGACACCCTCCACTAAACCACATTGCTCAAAGCCTCATCCAGCCTGGCCTTGAACACCTCCCAGGGATGGTGCATCCACAGCTTCCCTGGGCAACCTGTTCCAGCATCTCACCACCTTCACAGTAACAAAATTCCTCCTAACATCTCATCTAAATCTACCCTCTTTCAGCTTAAAAACGTTACCTCTCATCCTATCACTACACTCCCTGATAAAGAGTGCCTCCCCATCTTTCCTGTAGCCCCCTTTAAGTACTGATAGGCTGCTAAAAGGTCTCCCTGGAGCCTTCTCTTCTCCAGGCTGAACAACCCCAACTCTCTCAGCCTGTCCTCATATGGGAGGTGCTCCAGCCCTCTGGTCATCTTTGTGGCCCTCCTCTGGACTCCCTCCAACAGGTCCATGTCCTTCCTGTGCTGAGGGCCCCAGAGATGGACACAGTACTGCAGGTCGGGTCTCATGAGAGCAGAGTAGAGGGGGAGAATCACCTCCCTCAACCTGCTGGTCACACTTCTGCTGATGCAGCCAAGGACACAGCTGGCTTTCTGGGCTGCAAGCGCACATTGCCAGCTCATATTGAGCTTCTCATCCACCAACTCCACTCACAATCCATTCTCCACCCAGCCTGTAGCTGTGCTTGGGATTGCCCCAACCCATGTGCAGGACCTGATGTTGCTTTATTGGAGGATGGTCTCCCATGGGAGGGACCCCATGCTGGAGCAGGGTAAGAGTGTGAGGAGTCCTCTCCCTGAGGAGGAAGGAACAGCAGAGACAACGTGTGATGGACTGACCACAACCCCCATTCCCCATCACCCTGCAGCACTGGTGGGGAGGAGGTAGAGAAATCAGGAGAGAAGTTGAGCCTGGGAAGGAGGGAGGGGTGGGGAGAAGGTGTTGTAAAACTTGGTTTTATTTCACATTATCATACTCTGATTTGATGGGTAACAAATTAAATTGATTTTTTCCCCAAGTCAAGTCTGTTTTGCCATAATTTGTTCTCATCTTGACCCATGAGCCTTTCATTATATTTTCTCCTCCCCATCCCACTGGAGGAGGAATGCGCGAGTGGCCGTGTGGTGCTTAGTGGCTGGCTGGGCCCAGAGAACGACAGGCATCTAACAGTCCCCTGTGCTGTGAAGACCAAAGCAGGCTTTAGCATCATCAGCCAGTTATCAAGGAGCACATTCAGGGCAGTGTGAAGTCCACTGCAATCCCTCTGCTTTGTGTTTCCTATGAGCTGGGCCAGAGCTCTGTGCCTATTTCAGTAGGACCTACATACACATAGGGACTCTGGTGGAATTGAGGCTGCCACAAAACTGTCCCATCTGCTGAATGTGGCCAGTTTTCCTAAAGCCTCTTCTATGCAGGGTTCAGCCCTATAATGCTGATGAACATGAGTTTTGACGCTTGCCTCAGGTTTTTCCTGGGAGCAGCCAGCAGGGTGTTTGAAGAGCCATCCTTGTTCCTGCTCTGCTCTGCCTCTGGGTTGTCTAGCAACAAACATGGAGAACTGGAATAGGTGGCCATCTAGTCTGCTAGAAAAGTTGTGGCGATGAATAAATGGCAACTGTGCCTGAGCAGTAACGCTGGGAAATCTCTTAGACAAAATCCATTATGGAGAGGGCTTTGGAACAAACAAAGAAGAAAAAAACCAAGAAAGAGAATAAAAGAAAGATACTCGTAGCCATTGGTTCATTTGATTGCCAGAGAAACATGGGACAAGCTGCTGCTAATGCCATGCTGCGGACATATAAGAACTGGCAAGATGGCACTGAGTGCAAAACCGTAAGTCATGGTAGAAAAGCCCCTTCTTGAACACAGTGCTTCTTGCTGCACAGCTGAGAAGCTGTGGGGATTACGCTTCCTGGTATTTGCTGGCTGGTTTCTTATCTTGGAACTGAAAACTGGGGAGGAAAAGAAACAAGAATTTTCAAGCACTCTGCCTAAAATTGGAACAGGAATGCAATCTGCAGTGTGCCGCACAAAATTAATCACTATCACTTTACATCCCCACTGAGGTGTCACTATTCTTGCCCAGTGAGAAGACAGAAACAGGAATAAACCAAACCATTACAAAGCAAGCTGTCCTTCCTACTAACAACACTTTATCCATCTATTCCTGCTACTGGTCTTCACAGAGAAACCATGTTATTTGTTAGCGACACAGCATCCGAGTATCACGGGGAGGTGCATCGACACCCTCTCGGCAGCCACACACAAATTTCGTGCCCCTGTGCAGAACTGCAGTAAACTCATACACAGCAACACCTGCCACACACATATGCG
Organism: Syrrhaptes paradoxus; assembly: GCA_013400615.1. Classification (NCBI taxonomy): domain Eukaryota; kingdom Metazoa; phylum Chordata; class Aves; order Pterocliformes; family Pteroclidae; genus Syrrhaptes; species Syrrhaptes paradoxus. The sequence goes on along the minus strand of VZTO01016702.1, from coordinate 144,481 downwards.
CATCTGCTGCCCATTTGGTTGTTTTATCCTCATTTCTGTCACTACTCAGCAATTACGAAGGGAAGGAAAGGAAAGGAACAGAAAGGACTCAATCATTTCTAGTAAAAGCAAAAATAATAATCTTTCTAGCAGAGAATGACAGCATAATTTCATTTGAAGACTTTGCCATTTTCTCAGAGCTAACCAGCAAGCTCTAGCTCTTTTGGGGAACTAACTGTTAGAGCAAGAAAATACGAAAGAGACAGCCAAAAGCCTTCACTTCTTCTGCAGCACTGCTATCATCAAGCTTATGTTCTCTATGCATCAAAAAGTTCTTAGTGAAATTTCACTGTCAACATTTCAAATCAAGATGCACCATGTAACTCAAGCTTACCATTTAATTTCTAATGTGATATATATTAACACATCTTATTGAAGGGTCTGGCCTGCTCAAATCCCATTGTTGTAGGAGTGTTCCAACCCAGGGGAGAAAGAGCACACCAAAATGCAACACCAAGAGCCAAGTTAGTTTCTTTTCTAACAAAGCTACTGAAGCTTCAAACTCTAATGTCTGAGCTCTACTACTGAGTCTACTACTGTGTACTCTCTTGTAGATTTTAAGCAAATTAACTGCATTACCTGGTGCTGCCACCAGATGTCAGAGAGCAACAGATAAAAATTAGTTGTAGCTGTCCTAAGTCAAAAAGCTGGTATTACAAGGAGGAGGTAACAAAGTCATCTCAACCGTGCCATATCTACGACAGTGATGTCCACATGATAGTACACCTATTCACTGCAATATGTCTTATCACACCATAATATCTTATATGCAGTGAGTCTTCTTTCACATAGACACTCCCAGGTTTTGAGAGTGCTGTCAGGGGAAGGAAAGAAAAAAAAAAAAAAAGCAAGCTTGGTTTTCTGAAGCTGGAAATTCAAAAGAAAAACCCTAAGGTAATGCAGCAGCATTATGTAGGTCTTAAAGGCACACAGCTCAAAATACCCAACTTCCAACATTAAGATCAGCCCTGGTTTGTGCATATGTAACAATATTATTACATACACTGTTATCTTCTCTCCTTTAATTATCATGCTGTTGGCAGCAAATTTTACACACTTGATTCAGATCTCCACCCTCTCCAAATCCCCTGTCAGTGATGAGTAAAATACAGAAGTATGCATTAGAGATTCTATAGCAGCAACATTCTTCTTGCCAGATTTAAAGAGTCCCTTTAAATCACTCTGTAGCAGAGTCTGAGAGTATGAATTGGAATATGCAATGGGGAAGGAGAGCATACAAGGTGATTTCAGCATGAGTTTTAAACCATGGACTGTACAGAGGTGGTAAAGCCACAGTTGGGCTTGGATGGCAAGATAGAAATGTTTTTAAAAAGCCACCCTTACACTCCACTGCCCTGCATCCTGCATATGTCATCTTCCTGGAAATGCATCTGACACCTTTCCAAATCTTACTGTCACTGTTTTTTGTATTCTTTCAATATGATGGATACGAGGCTTGGAGGATGCTGAAGCCTCTTAGATGACGTAGAATATTTACACTTTCTTGTAAAGAGAGTAAGAATGTTAAAAACTGGTATCTTGGGTCCTTTCCAAGGTAAGATGGAAGTACAACAAGTCCCATGGGAAAAGAAAAATTTCCACTTCTCTTCCAGTGCAAATCTTGTCCAGGAGCAGTCCAAGAAGGTGACTAAAGTTATGGCTGTTTACTTTGCACCTTTGACTGGCTTCAAGCAGAGAAATTCAGGGATCCAGAGGAGAAAAAAATTTCTATGGCAGTTTGAGTGACTGAAAAAGATGTCTAATACTTGAAGACATTCAACGACTGAAACAGGGCTGAGAGTGCATATCAGGTGAGGAAAGAGAAGCCTGGCAAAGCAGCTGATAGCATATGGCAAATTAATTATTTTTCTAGAAATTCCACATGTATGATTTTATACATTGCATTAGATGAACATACACACATATCTACATCCAAGTATGAACAATCTAAGGAGCCGCATTTGGAAGTGGTAATTTGCCAGCCCTTAGGATGAAGTTAGTGGGCAGCTCCTCACAAAGCCCATCCCAGGACCTGAGCAATACGGGAAATGACCAGCAGCTGGGAATGCAGCTGATGCCCTGGAAAGCTGTGAGCAGATGGAAACTGGAACGATGATGTCAGCAGGGGAATGGTGCGGGTAGCACTTTGTTCTGGATGCTTCGTGCTGAACATAGGAGATTATCAGTTACGTAAGCAGCAGATATATGGGCAACAGCTCCAGCTACAGTAGATGCTCTGCTTTCTGTCCTAATCCCCCTCCCAGGTGATGAGGGCAGCAGACGTAATGCTTTCCTTTGCTATCTGGAACACAGCACGGTATGGAGTACAAGGTAAACAGAGCACCAACAAATTGGTTTGTGCCAGCCTCTGGATAAAACACTCAGTACATGAGGCACATGGTACAGTCTAATGGAAATTGCTTCAGAGGTCTGAGTAACAAATGTCTCAGCGAGGAGATGGCCCCATCCTTCTGTTATGGCACCATAACACTAGGGAATCCCCATGACACTGAAGAGCAGTTGTTGTGGTGTATACGGCTGTTGCATGTTACAAATACAGCCACTAAGGCTGAAGTTAGTTCCACAGTATATCAGGCGTCAGACACTCGTAGTATCATACATTGCAAGCAGTACTCCCTCCTAAAAATTCCTGATCTATCCGTTAGTCCTTTGGGCTATGACAACCTGGGTGTGAAGCAGGTGCTTAGGATTACAGCGTTGTTATCTGACGCCAAACGCTTTTTAGAGCTATCTTTTGTACCAAGCAAATTTATTCTATAAACAGTATTTGCAAAATCTCCCAAAATGTACTTGCATCCTTATTTATTTATGAAACAGTGAATAATTCATGAAAGAGGGCAGACAAAGGGAAGAGATGGGGACAAACAAGGTGCTCAGGATTATAACATACACACAGTTTTGAAGAAAAAACATTTGACTTTGAAAGATAAGACTGCAAAGTTATCTAACAGTGTTGGCTTTAAAGCCATATGATGTCATTTCATGCTTCCAAACGCGCATCAGCAACCATGGGAGAGATCAGTGGTTCAAAGCTGCACCACAGAGATCCAGGCACAGACCCGCTGAGCTCGCTGAGTGCTTTTTCATATAAATGGCCCTATCCTTACGTAAGAGAGCAGGAGGCTGTACAAAGTATGCAGGCATTAGATGAGACTCCATGCAGACCAGTAGCTTGAATTAAAGGCAAAGCCTGGAGAGCTGTGCTCTAAGGGCTCATCACAGCTGCAAACAAAGGGACATCAGTGCATAACCCAAATTCTGCAATAAGCAAACCAAAACACTTTATATGATAGATGGGAAAAAAACAACTTGAAAAAAAGCCCCCAAAGTTTGTTAGTACCCCATATACTTTAAGATTGTGTTTGTTCAGCCCTCTAACCAAATGCAGGACAGGCCGATCATGCACCACAACTGCAGACACCAAAAGGAGTTCATGTTTCAAGCTCCTACTGTCAGCATTTGAGTTTGATAGAATCAGGTCAAAATCAGTCTTCCTCAGTCTGATATGATGCAGACTTCTGGATCCTACCCTGCTCACCAAGAAGATGTGAGACCTCATTTTCTTTTCCCAGAGTCATGTTGTTAAAAAATGTCAGACAACTGCTAGTGCTGTAGGAGGACATGCCAGCAACAACAAAAAAACCCCACCTGAAGTACAGTGACCATCTTCAGAGAGGGGAGGGGAGGTTAGGCCAGTTCTTGGCCTTTGCATTGCAAATGAAAAAAAACCCCACCTAGCTTTCACCAAGAAGATAAACACAACAGTTGGGATCATGAAACAAGATGGCAAGACTGAGAGGGCGTGATTTAAGACATCTTGTTCAACACTATATCCAAATTTTTGCCTTCCAGTTTCATAGGGATCTGTTCTTCTATTCCTAAAACAAGCAATGCAGGAGTGAAATACTAGGGCCTAAGCAGTGAGGCCCTGAACCAAAGTTGACCTCTAGATGAACCTCACAACCTAACAATATATCTGATATGTATCATATTGATCACATATGCAATCTACTACCTTTTTAATATATGCCAGCTTATAAAAGTTTTGCTGTAATGCTTATAGAGCTTTGCTGTAATGATTGCTGTGTCAGCAGAAAGATCCTAACTGCATAACAGTAGCCAAAATTAAGCACAGATGTGACCTCTCACCACAGATGGCAAAGGAATGTGGCAAGCCATGACAAGCTTTGTTGAGAGATACATAATTAAGATTAGTAGATTCTCTGTTCTTGTTATCTCCCTTCTCAGCCCTGGCCAGGCTAGAGACGGAAGTTAATGAGAAAACGACCCCAGATCTTTTTTGCAATTTAAGATAGAAAGTTGTTTATTCAACTGTATAAAAGCAGGGACCATTTGCAGGGAAATTTGGAAGCCTCATCTATACAATAGACACACTGTATAGAGATTTCCTAATTGCTGGGAAGGGTTGTCTCCAAATCCTCACTGCAAACAGGCTCCCCAGTGACTGCGAATCTGAATGATGGTAACGTATTAATAGGGCAATTGGTGATTTCTTTATCACTATCGCTAACTCTATGTAGTAATTATTAGTTGCTTTACCTTACTTTCTGCTTGCTATAGTAGTTTGCTTATTGTTTTGCTCCTTTATCTTATCTTGCTTTAATTTATTTTCACTGTATTATTTTTCTCATTATTTTATCACTTTAAACATAAGTAAAAATAAACTTACTTCTTTAATTTGGTACCTGTGTCCTTTGTGCTAACCTTGTCAATTGGCAAAACAAGGAGTGAATATGTATAGAAATCAGTATTCACATCTTTGACATATAGATTAAAATATTATCAGCAGCTGTATCATAAATCAAATAAATACTTTAAAAAATACAGAAAGACCACAATGAGTCTCACAGAGGATACTTTCATTCGTCTGGGCACACTGCAGTTTTAAAATTAAACCTATCCTTCCCCAACTGATGGAGTTTTCAATGGCTTTCTTTTTCTTTTACAGACTGAAAGCTTTCAATGCAAGAACAAAGTGGAAGACAGATTTAGTTCTAAGAACTTTCAGTGAAGCCACCAACTTACACCAGCTTGAATCCTACCCTGAAGCACATTTCCTGCCACCACAGAAAAAAAATAATGGAAATGGATAACTTGTCAGATGAGGCAGATACCAAACCATTTAAGTTAACTGACCTCTTCAAAGTCAGAACAAATCCTGATGTACTAGCCTATCATATTGCTAATAAAAAGAAAAACAGAGTGAATAGGATGTGCTATCCTCCTCCCCTACCTTTAGCTCCTGCAAAAGCAACATTTGTCAGCATACGTGGTCACAATCTCTTCTCCATGAGATAGGCACAGGTAAATGGTACAAGTCGGAGACTAGGGGTTACATAATTTTGCCCATCGATCAGTGGTGAAAGCAATCTTCGCTGAAAATTACCCAAGATCTTGCCACATTAAGTAAAGAAAATGCCTGGAGTGCAAAGGGAGCTTCCAACCTTGTAAGGGTTCCTGTATTCCTAAGTGGTTCAGGCAGAGAGGACAAACATAGTAAGGACATGGGTTAAAGGGATGCACTGAGACTGTCTCCAGAAAGGGATCTGCGCATATTCGAATGAGTGAGGTCTTTTAATTAGATGAAAACTTACTATAAATTGAAGGGGCTGAACAGAAATGTCAATAAGGCCTTAATGCTTCAACACATCTCCTAAAATTTACTTGGGGAAAGCAAAGACCAATCTACTGCTGAATTAGAAAAATAAAACCACAAATCAGTCTGAAATCCACGTTAAGGAAGACAGTTGGTTTTGGCACTGGGAAGATACATACTTACAGTCATTAAAGCAAAAAAAAAAAAAAAACACACAACCCCAACCCTCTGCATATCTACTGCTTCAGACAGTCTGAATCCCTGTGACAGAAGCAAGCGGCTGCCGATTGCCACCAGCTAATTATAGCCCCGGTCTCACCACGGGGCCGCCGCTGCCACCGGGGTGGTGTGAAGGCAGGCAGCTCCTCGACACATTCACCAGCAGCACTCCAAAAATTACCCGCTCCCACCCACCTCCATTTCACAGCCACCATTTAACTGCCAGCCAGCATGCAAGGAGAGACAGAGGAACAGATGTACGAAAACTCAGGGCACGACTTAGAGCAAGGGAAAGTGATATTTATTTTAACTCCCTACAGATCTGGGGGATCTTTCGGAGAAAGGTCCCTGCCTGCGGTTTCCATAGGAAGGCAGGTGACTGGCGAGCAGCACAGCTACCAGGTTGCATCCACTTCCCTGGGGCGCTGGCCATGAAACAATAACTGCTTCCCATTTATTGTTCAACCCCCAATGTTTCACAAGGATGAAAAGCAAAATAAAGCAAGGGGAGATTAATGCTCAAGCGTTTTCTTTGACTTGGAGAAAGCAACAGCTTGCTAAAGACCTCCCGCTGGCCTACCCCCGGTCAAAACAACTGAAAGGACTGCTGCACGTCTTTCCATCCCAGAGTTGTTTACAGAGTTTTGTCCTTCCCTCAGGCACTTTCCTTCCCATCATTAGCAGCGATGTGTGAAGATACTCTGGTATCAGTACCCTTTCCCTGGAAGTGTTCCAGTCCACCAACCCTGAATGACTGCTGTGAAGTGCAGCGTTAGCCCCAGCCACTCCACTTCTCATCCTGTACAGGTCCCTCAGGTTTCTTCCAACACAGTCAGAAGCAGGTGATAAGGCACATGCAGTATGAAGCAATAGGCAAGTAGTTTTTCAGTTTGACTCAGCCAGTGCATCACTGGAATACTCATATATAACAAGACGACTGTTTTCCCTGTACTTCTGCTAATCATGCAACCAAAACGATACCACACAACCTTAAACATTACAGATTGCACAAGTCTAAGGAGATACTTAACATAAAATCAGTGATAAATAGATGGGGAAACAGAGATGGAGAAGGAATGAAAAATAAAGCCAGCAAGATAGCGTACCTAGCCTTATCACTTCTTAGTTACTTTTCAGTCCACACAAGCTGCCTCTTTTGGAATCAATTCTGGTTGCACCTAAACTAAATCTGATCAAAGTTGCTGTAATTACTTATATACTTAAAGTATCAACTCATCAGTAAGAATGAAACAGAGTGAACTCATCAAATGCTTTTCATTATTACAGTCTTTCACAGCAGGAGCCTGCATCTTTCATCACTGCTGACATCTGCTATTATAATCAGAAACCCAAAGACAAAGTGGCACGAACACTTTTTCTGGATTATTTCAGTCTGAGCATTTGTCAGTGCCATGCATGCTATCTCCATTCTCCCCAGCTGTCACATCTAAGACGCACATAAAGAAGTGCAAAAGTACTATGAAAAGTACCTACTGTAAAACCCACGCATTGGCAAGGGATTTGGGGATATATATAGTACTAGTACTTGAACCTACATCTGCCTTCAGTCTATGAACCATATTAGCTTTCAAGTCTATGGGGCCATTTAATATGGGGGCTTTCAATGCCAACATTCCCAAATGCCAGCATCTAGTTGCATGTTCTTGAACATTTCAAGCCAGGAATGTGTCTGTATCACTATTTGCTACTTACCAGCTTCCAAGATCTTTACATTTATGACCGATTTACATTTCCCTGCATGATTTTTATCTGAAATCAAGATTTCCACGGGAGGAACGTGCAGCTATGCAAACATAGTTTTGGACAATCATTCACTGTTACTACTTGACTATAGTAAAACTGAAGAGAAAGCTAGTATATTAGAATCCCATGAGTTGTCAACTTGTGCAGGAAAGCACGAGTATAGCCACATGTCTTTGGATGCTGCATCCACAGATGTTCCCATAAGCAATCAAGGAAGCACAATCTTGATGAAACCAGCAACGAATGGAAGACCCATACAAGTGTCATTAATAGGTCACTGTAAAAGTAAAAAGAGATGTCAAGTAGGTGTCCCCCTTTTTTTTCTTGTTCTTGGTTCTATTCCACACTCACATTAGTGAAGAAAAGGAGAAAGTAGAGGACATGCTTATTAAAATTTGCAGCACACAAGTCTGGAGGGAATGCAATTATACCAGAGGACAAGATTATACGAGATTATTTCATCATTTGAAGACATGCTTTGAAATTCAACATGGGTAGGAGTACGGTTATTACACATACCCAGAAACAAACAACTGTACAAACAGAGGTTGGGGAAAACTGTTCAAACAACAGCTCTTCAGAGAAAGATTTGGTGTGGAGCAGACTGTAGGGCGAACAAGACTCAGTGAAGTCATACTGTTATGACAACTGAACACGCTGGAATGTATAAACAGGAGCACACATCACCTACATTATAGGTCATCCTTCTGCTCTCTTCAGCTTCATAAGGCCGCAGATGAAGTATTATCTCCTGCTCTGAGCACTTTTAAAAAAAAATATGAGGACCAAAAGAAGAGAGGTTAAAGAACAAGAAAGATATCTAGAAAACATGACCTGAGAGGAGAGGTTAAAGAAAACCGTGTTGTTTTCATCTGGAGAGGAGAATGCTGTGGGCAGGATGATAATGGTCTTCCATGTACATAGAGACATGCTACATAAGTCAATAGAATGATTTTTTCTCCATAACCATGGCAGATAAGGAATAATGGGCTGAAATTGGAGTAAGAATGACTCAGATGAAACATTATTAAAAACACATATAATGATAATGAAGCACAGGAATAGATTTTATACGGAGTTCTTCAAACACAGAGTAGATTAATGATGGTGATGAATGACTGAAGTATGGCTGATCATACCCAGGGGCAGGGAGAAGAACTTTAAAACCTCCTGGCATTTCCGCTCCGACTGATTTTTTCATAGTTTTCTAGGAATCTCAGCTTTACAATTGTAAGCGCTAAGAGCTACAACATTATAACTATAGGAGCCACATAGAAGTTTACATGCACCAAGTACCTAATTAATACTGAAAATTAAGTCACAAATGGTTTGTGCTATCATCTGGGTCAACATGATGGCACGGAAGTGCATTTTACCAACAACAGGATTTAACTGACGTAAGTTTAGCAGAACAAGAAAAATTTCAGCCAGCAGAGTCAACCCACAGAAATGCCCGTGGTCGGTGCCTATTTTGGGTAGAAACAGGCTGTGTCAGGGGCACGCTCTGTGTTGGCTGGGCAGGCAGCCTCAAGGCTAGCTCAGGGCTTGGCTGGAATTGTGAGATTTATTGTATATATTGTATTGATAACACAGTAAGATTTGTACGTGTGCACTGTAACATTTACTTGTGTGCACTGCACCTCACTCAGAAACCCATGCTTACAATTCCAGCTATTTCCTGATCAATGCAGCCAGCCACAAAGAGAAGATGCTCTACAGTGCCAGCACGAGGTCTCAGACGGATTTTAGGTTTCTTTTCTTACAGGGTTTTGGCTACATAAGGGAGCACAACATCCCAATGTGCTTCAGGGTTCTCACTGATATCAGCCGTATGGGACGTCAGCATATTTTTTTGACAACTGTATCATTAGCCCTGGCTCTAGAGCCATTTTATTTTCAGAACACAACTCAAGACAGTACTGGAGAGGAAGAGTTCATGTTATATCCTCACTGAAACATTGAGCCTAACTTCCCAAAAGTAAGAAAAGCATAACCTTTCAGATCATATTTCAGGTTTGGGGTCTGCTCATTCCACTGCATTTTCTCCCAGTGGGGCATGGCCTCTCTGGAAAACATACAAAGCCAGGGCAGTGTCACCCCACAGCTCACAGGTCTTCTGCATGGTACAGGAGATCAGCAATTGCTTTCTTACACCGCAGTGTTTGTTCCAGCTCCCTTGGGGATGGGAGGACGAGGAAGGCACACACCATTCCCCTACTGCGAAGCACAGAGACAATTTCTTCTAATTAGAGAACTCTAAATATTTGTAAGTCAGCATCCATTATTATTCTGGAAACTTCATACAGCAATAGAACATGGGCTGATTCTAGCTAAATTTCTTCATAACAAAAAAACATTATCAGGCAAGCAAAGAGACACTTTCCTGGCTTTCAATGTAATAACACCAACGGATATATTACAAGAGAATTTCTACAGTGAGGCAGACAGCTCAGCTAACTCTAGAGGGGAAAAAGGCAAAACTTTTAAATGTGAACATCCCAAAAAAAGTGCATACAGAGACCCCCTCTCCTCCCACTGATGAGTCTGTGGAAAAGGTTTCTGCCAAAACACCAACTGAAACATAACTGTGTGACATATTCAGTTGTGTCTTTCAGAGACCAATATCAGAGATGTGACTTCTCTGAAATGGCTTCAGGAGAAGGCAGGAGGGGTTGGAACTCAATGATCTTTAAGGTCCTTTCCAACCCTAACCATTCTATGACTCTATGACTATGAATAAAGACAGGAGAAAAAAGAGAAAAGAAAAAAATTGTACTGGAATTGACTTTGGGAACAAATGCTATGTCAGCTGGAAGAAACCCTTACTGGGGTTGAAACAGCACTTTGCTACATTCAGCTGTACGAATTTGTCTGACTGGAGATGGCTGCGCTCAAGGACGTTGCCATAATAATTAGGAACATGCTGACATCTGCATCAGAGGTTCAGTCTAGCCAGAAGTCAAAGTATTAGAAAGAGGCGATGAGATCACCCTTAAGTGTCCTGCAAACTTTAAGTCAGGAGAGCATTTTGGGGAACGTTGCCTATTTAATTCCAAGATATCTTCCTAAGCCCGCTGAAAATGTTGCAGAACAGAGTTGATCTTTTACTCAAACACTTATTTCAGAGCCACCCCAACCTACATTTCCCTTCATTAAAACATAGTTAATTCACAAACTTTGCTTAGCCAGTATCACAGACAACATCCGTTGGCCTATTGCTGGAACTCATAAGCAGGATGATTGCTTTACCTATTTATCAATTTTGCACATGCCTAGTTATGGTTGAAAGATTAGCTTTGAAATAGCAGAATTCCTATATGACAGAAAACCAGAAGGCCTAGCAAGTAATAATTTGAGTCATGTTCTCTCCTTGCCATCAATTTGCATGGTGTTGGGAAAAGCAAAAAAGGAAGATGCATAGCAGAGAAAATGCACAGATTTGATAGAAATTGCCCATCAATTTCAGAGAGGCCTCAGAGAAGCTGAGAGGAATTTAATTTCAAAGGAAAATTGCAAATGAAAAATGAGCGGTCACCAGCACATAAAATTACTTTACAAGAAGTGACATTTCCAGTCACAGACTGTGTTCTGCTTAGAAAGATATAATCCATGGTATTCCTTGTCCCCTTGGTATGTAGGGCACACGTGAATGGGAATGGCTGTTGAAGAAGTTCATTTGGTCTCAGGGTCGAAAGTGATCGTGTTCCTCCTAATTATGTAAAAAAATGCCACATGGCAAGAACAAATCTGTAATGCACAGAAACAACAGTGCTCTGGGACCTCAAGAGATCACCCTACTCCATTCAGAGGATGCTGTGAGCTCTCTTTTAAACACCGGTACCAAATGAATCAGTGACCAACCAGTCCTATCCAGTATTTCTATCCAGCAAAGAACTGTTTCTGCCTCACATGCTGTGATGTGGCTTCCTTTAAGTCTGCTTCCCTGTATCCATTGCTGATGAAGGAAAAGAGGTAACAGGACTTCACTTTCCATCAGTCTATGATGATGCAAAGGAGTAATGAAAGTTTTTGGGTAGGGGTTAGTGAGAATATTGCATTATTGTTCCAGCTCTGTATATAGGATCCATATCCCTGCTAGGATAAAATAAATAATGAGTGTTCTGACTGTAACAGCACTTATTTTTCTCTTTCCAACCACCTTTGTTTTGAAATTAAGAGCCACTTTTACTCATTCACAGCCCAGGCTGATAAGGGCTTTCTCTGCCATCACATGTGTCTGTTTAGCATGGGTGCAGGATACATTATTCCCTGATACTCAACTGTCTTTTGGTTACTAGGCTTTCAGTCAAAATGCTCTTCAGGAAGAAGAAACTTCCCTCTTCCTAATATCAGCAGCAACATAACCAGGATCCTGAAGCACCTACCATATCAAAAGCTGATGAAACTCGGGAAGAAAGCAAGACCTTTGCTTCCAGTACATAGTGAAAGGAGCAGGGAAGCGGGACTGAGAAAAATGTGTCCCTTAGGAATATATTCAGGAGTTTTTACTGACCTTGACTCAACCTGTGATTATCTAAATCTAGAATTAGATCTTTGTCTTCCAGGACATGCAGGCAGACAATGAGAGCCTCAGAGGAAATTAATAGAACAGTCCAATAAATGGGTATCTTCATTCATGTCCTCACACTCCCTAGGAACAGCTTTGTCCTGTTCCTAATGTGGCTCACACAAATGGTCAAGCTCTTGCCCTAGCCAATATCCAGCAACCTCCTCCCAATCTTCATTTTCTTCATTTGAAAGAGTTTGTCACCATATGAATTTAAGTGCAGAGAGGGCTTGTAGGTAGCCATGTAGATGACCCTGAAGCAATCAAAACCAGACAAGGACCTTGCCTCAGCAAACTGTATTTGCTCTTGCAACGCTACATTTTTTTTTGCTGTCTCCATCAGGGACTGATTTGACCTGACGTATGACCTGCAGTCCTCACCAAAATTGCTTTTTCTCTGTTCTGTGTTTTTCTTCCAGGGTGACTCTTTGATCTGGCCTTTACACAGGAGCCTTCAAGGGCAGAGGGCAAAAGGGAGCTGCAGAAAGGATGGAGGAGAGAAAAATCACACCAGCATGTGGACAGCAGCGCAGACTGGAGCTAACGCCAAAACAGTCAGACCTTTCTCTCACTGGTGGGAATGACTTGCACGGCAGAAGGTGAAAGTTGGTGCCATTGAACTTTACGTTAATCCTGGGCTGCTGGGAGATGAGCAGCAGTCGCCTGGCCCCTGTCAGTGCAGTGCCCAAGGATATCACTGAAGGGAGGCTGGTCTCCCCTGCCATGGCGGTATGCTGCATCAGCAGTCCCAAAAACGGGACCATCATGTAACAGCCTTGGAAACTGCTGCAGCTAAAGCAAGAAAGGATGACAGCATGCAAACCAGCACCCTTCACTTTCCAGAAAACCAATGAACAAAACCAGAAGATTTTTAACCAGAAGGTACTCAAGAATTTGAGAGCAAAATTACCTCACATTGTTAAAATGTCTTTCCTTGTCCCTGAAGGCTGCCGTTATCTCAAGCAGCAGAGCAAGTGAGGACACTTTGTTACCTCACCACGGAGGATGCATCACCGCATCATTTTAGGAAAAACATGCTGTATTAGCAAGTCAAGTCTGAAACATGCAGCCTTCTGGATTAAGAGCAAAACCAGTTCTTTGCATTTAAACAAACAGCAGTTTGGGAGCTTCCCATCCACGAGTTTCTAAGGGGATGTGCTGTCCTCTAAAGAAGCTGAACTAGCTATCGCTCCAGAAGCAGCTCTGCACAGGCCACAGTCCCACAATCTACATTTCTCTGCCCACATGAATCCCCCCACCAGCCAGGAAGAAGGCAAGCACGGGATGCTGTCAACGCAGCTTTCTGTTTCCTAATGCTGCATTTTGTAGACAAAAAATAAACCAGCCCAAAACAACCCACAGGTTTATAGGTACTGTACATCCTGTCTGTTTCATTGTCTAAATCCAAGCTCCGTGCTGCAGAAACAGCTATACCTTGAAAGAGAAAGGTTCACCGAGGCAAAGTAGTGCAAGGGAAAATTAAAGAGGGCAGAGGCTCTGGTAAGGAAACCATTCTGGCACGTCTCTTCCTCAGTGGCTTAGCCCCCTGAGCAGAATACAAATGAAGAGCATCACTGACAAGCCAGTATAACATCTCAGTCCCCTTTACAAGTTATCCATTCAGCTCACGGCACAGAGACAGTGCAGGCATTGTCAGAAATACACTGGTCACAAACAGAATAAGAGGGAGGCCCCCAGACAAACATCACCCTACTGAGACTGAACACAGCCTTAAAAATATACTAACAGATACAGCTATTAACATGCCTGCACAAAATGGAATATGGACAGAGGACTCAAAAGTGCTTGTTCATTCCTTATCCTCCATTTCGAGCTATAACGTCACCCTGTAATTAACTGAAATAACCTCTATTCTGTTCAACTGCTCAACTGATGAGAAGCTCACCAGAAGCATGCATCATCAGGAAAGGTTTAAAAATACACCAAAATTTTACAGCAACAGCAAGAGAAATGAAGCTTTTACTTTTCTGTGTGTGTTTTTTTTTTTTTAATCTTGCAGGTGCTGCACAGATACCACAAGGTTGGCTATGCAAGCTAATTTGTAAAAATTAAGTGGGAATAGACTTTTCCAAACCTTCGGTTCTAAAACAAAAGGTCTGTGCCATTGCTGGGAAAGATTTGAGCATTGCATTCTTAAACAAAGGTACATTGTCAACTCGAGAAATGCCTAGCTCTAAAATAGATCAAGGACAAAAAGTATACCATCAAGGCAAAAGAATTGACACAGCAGAATTTCCATAAGAAATATAAATTTGAGGATGTCACATATTTTACTGGCTGATCATCCTTGCAGAAAGACATGGGTGGGAACCACTTGTGGGCAAATAAAGGAGCCTACATTTCAAATAGCAAAGTTTTTCCCCACCTCTGTTACTCTGTGAACATCTAATTCACTGGGCCTTTTGTGTTTTTTCTTTAATTAAACATTTCAAGCCATTCACCACATCTGACTAATAAACCTTGCATATTTCATTCTCGTTTTGTGTGCAGATGGGTCGTGCACAGAAGTGTAAGCATTGTAGCCTGTGAAGCATAAAAAACAAATTTAGATTTTAAAAGTAAGAAAAAACCCTCCACTCTAATGCAATTTTAGAAGCTTGGGAGAAAAATATAGTCTGAGTGCTGGGGGAGTCAGAATGCCGGGAGAATCTTTAAGAGCCATGTATGAAGTTGCAAAAGATAAATATATTGGGATAACAAAATAATTATATGCAGGAATTGTTTTTGCAAATAAAATTATGGGCTGCACAGCAACAGCAAACTACTCTCAAGCCCAAACCATGTTCTTTAGGTGCCACATTTATATGTGCTTAATTAAGCTTTTCATTTAAAGAAAGCACTGATAAAACATGAAAAAGAAAACCCCACATCTCCGGTATGCATTCCCCTCTTCCCTTAGCTTGGCTTGCTCAAAAATAAAACACAGAGAAGATTAATTTATTGGTTATAACATCAAAGCAATTAAATAAATAAACAGCTTGTCACTCTGGCTTCAGAATGAATCTAGTGGAAAATTTTTTCCCTAGGAAATCTATTTTGGGAAAGTAATAAACCACTGGGAAGGGCAAAGGCAAGAGATGTTAAAAAAACCCACCTGGAGACACTGCACTATTTCTGACGTTATTGAGGATTTTTGCTTGGTTGCTTCAACTGCAGGTGTGAAATGGTAATGTTGATTCTCAGAGATAGTACTTTTCACACAGAGCAGCCAAAGCTGGATCATCTGTTGCAGAGAAACTGCAATGGGGGTGAAAGGAATTGCCCTAACCAGCCATGCATCAGCAGCAATGCAGGGAACACCGCCCACGTCTCACAGTCCAGTGCAAGGACTTGGCCCACTGCAGGCTGCTGGTGGCCAGCGGCTCATAGCCAGGGCTTGCTCAACAGCAGCGCTGCCAGAATGGGATGAAGAAGCCTCCCATGCTACTTCAAGCAAAGCAGCCTGGGTGCCCAGGGAAACAGAGGAAGGTCTCCCCCTCCTCCTGCCATGCGCTGAAATGGGGATGGTAAGAGTGGGGAAGTGGCAAGCAGGGGTAAAATAGACCTCACAGGTGTCTGAGGGCTGCCCCTGTCATCTAAAAGTGGTGTGGGGGGGAGGTGAGGAGCCCTGGGGAAGGAGCCTTCAGAAGGAGCTGTACTGTGCAGCTCCCAGCTCCAAGCCCACGGTCCCCGGATGCCAGGGCGTTTCAGCTCACCTCCCACCGAGCAACTGCGATGCACAACGGTGGTCAAAGTTGCCAGGACTGGGTGCAAAGTTAGTTTCAGCACAGACAAACACAGCCCTGCAGCACTTTCCACTTCCCTGGCTGGCTCTTAAGACCCAAGAAGCTGTCCCCCATCAGCAGAGACGGGCAGAGGGAGAACGAGAATCAATTACCATACCTCCCTCCTGTCTGTTTCCATCCAGCTACCCATTGTATATGGTGTTTTTCTTAAAAAAATTTTTTTTTCTTATTTTATTTCACTCCTGATCTATAGACTACAGTGGACTCCTCTGCAAAGATACTGACCAACTGAGTTGCACTATGGCTTGAAGGAAGCAAACCACTCATGAGGGGTCCTACTATGCCTCAGTTCAAGCTGCACCATTACAAATCACTCCTGTGAAAAGGTAAGAAGCAGCTCTCTTCTGCTGCCAGCTGAGACACCAAAGTGGAGAAAATTATTATACACAGCACAGAAAGTGTTTCCTTTGGCATAAGTTAAGAAAATGCTATTCATCCTGTATACAGTCTGCATGCTCCTGCATAATAAAGAGAGCAATTGAACAGTCTTTTAAGAAGTTTACTGGGTCACATTTCTCCTGGACTAAGGCCAGCACTCCCATTATTCCCCAGTGCTGGCTGCACACTGCACAAATCCTGTACTGGTCTCAATCCTTATTTCATACTGACGCAACAGTGCCTGAAAACAGAAATATGAACCCTGAAATTATTTATAATTTAATTAAAGGTTTTTTAGGGCAAATTAATAAACCTGCCATCCTTGCTTCCTAGGTGGCCGAATGGCTACGAGAAGTGGAGCCTGTGCACTTCAGCATCAACCAGCACGGGTTTGTCCCCAGTCAAAACAGCACACACTGTTCCTCAGAGGCTTGGATGAGAACAAGAAGGAAAGTAAAATACAGTGAAGGGTAGGATAATGTGAGAACTTGATTATGCAAGCCATTAAAGTTAATAGCACTAGTCATATGAGGACAAATTATGCCAGCAAGTATGGTTTTGCAGAAAAGTGCACTGAGGATAAATTGTACTTTCCAGCTAGACATTCACACAGCTTTCTAAGGCATTCAATCCTCCCCCTACCACAATCAAGGAACCACATTTTTCAAAAAGCATGTGATGCAAGATGCTGCAGGTAGGAGTCCATGCAGTGGCACTGCAAACGATCTCAGTGCCTTGAGACAATAATCTACTGCATTTAGTGGTTCTCCGAAGAACCAGCAAAACATGGAGACATCAGCATTTGCACAATCAATGTTCCATGCTCTCTAGGTCAAAGGAATTGCTAGGAAGCAATGCATCTTTTGCAAAAGCAAGCAATTTCTTACACAAGAAGGTGACAGAAAATCTCCCCAAGCAAACACTGCCAACTAAAAGAGGAAAAAGGAAAAAAAAAAGAAAGAAAGAAAAACAGGGGCATAAAGGAGAGGGAAATAGAGAGGAAGCTGGAGGCAATGACAAAGGGATACCTAGTTTTTGGAGTCCCCTTTGAAGAGCCCCGTTTGCTGCCTGGCTGTGATAACCAGTCGGCTCCCAGGCAGCCGTGCTGTGTCCCTCCTGCTCCTGGCACAGCAGCCAGCACAGGACCCTGCCACAGAGCCAGCCCCAACCAGCAGTGCTGCCCAATGTTACCTGCCACAGCCTCTTCCCCCACAACCAGGGAGGAAAGCAGAGGTATGGGAAGGATGCTGGAGAGCCGAACAGACTGGGATTGAGGTAAAACACCTTGCATTCCTAAATTACCCTGTTCTTTATCTGAGCACACAAGAGCTACACAAAGAACACAGAAATAAAAGAAAGAGTGGAACAAAATAATGAACAACTATTTTTTCTTTCACAGCTCTACTATTGGGTTTCCCACCAGTTTGACAGATAAGTCACCTAGAAATGTTATTTTCTCTGGTTTTCTCTAATGATTCAATAATTATTTTTAAAAATAATTTCATATGTTACTGCTTCAGGTGCTAGTATTTAAGCAAAAGTCATCATGAAATACATTTCAACAAGCCTTTCCAGAAACTGAGAGTAATAAAGCTACAGAATATGACCTGTCACTGAAGGAAGAAAGGAGCTGTGCACATAAGCAATCAGAAGCAGTTGCACATCAGGAGGAGGGCTGGAGCAAATAAAAAAAAAAGAAAAAAAAAAAGACCACAAAACCCAAACTCTAATTTAGCTACGGGAAAAATCAGCCTTCCCCTGCACCATATCACAGCTGGTGATCTCTGGACATCTTGGGCTAAGAGGTGCTTCCGAGAGACAACACAACACAGCTCATTCAGGAGTGCTTCGCATGGCTCACGAGTTGCAGAGCACTTGGCTTAGTGCCTTTGCAAGGCTAACGGGCTTTCCCATCCCGAGTGTGAGCACACGAGACCTCAGCTCGGCCAGGTTGATGAGCTGTCCCTTCATGATCAGAAGGCACATGTGGAAGGTGAAGGCTCTATGGGACACAAAATAAACATGCATAGAGAAACATTTGCAAAGTCTGGCCAAGAGTTTCACTCCTCACTCCCATTAGACTAATGGGCACAAGCACCAGGAGATATTCTTTATGCTGCTCAGGTTTAGACAGCTTTGGATAATTCTGCCCAGAAGTTCCATCTGGGGCAATTTTAAATCATTTCCAAACTAAAAGCAAGATGGGGAAAGAGAGGGGGGGAAAAAACAGAAAAATAAAAGGGGAAAAGAGCCTTTAAATCACTCCTATTAATAGTGTTAAAGAGCCCCAATAGCTTAATTTCAGGCCCAAGACCTAATTTACTATGTAGTAATAGCACTGTCACTGTACTTAGCAGAAAGCCATTTCATGTTGTACCAGTGAAATGTACCCTTTAAGACATTACCAAAAAGCCTGCAGGAAAGCCTCACTTTCTTGTTTTGAAGAAAACTTGAGCAGATGATCCTTTTCTTGAGATAGCCACACACAAGCTTAGCAAAATTATGTGCACTCTTTTACTGATGCTCTTGTATGGGCTGGAAATCAGCAGTGTACATACTTGCCTAACACCTCACCTACTACCAAAAAGGCAAGCGAACAGGGCTTTGCTTCTGCAAGAGGCCATGAGCTGGCAAGAGCAGTGGAGCGAGGTCCTGCCTACAAGAGTACCAACACCTCTGGAGGACACTGAGCCCCCTAGCTCCCACCAGGACAGCCAGCTGAAGGGGAAGCTCTCAGCATCTTTCTGCAATAGCCTCTCACCTCGGGAAGCCTCAGAAGCAAAAGGCCTCCCTTCTTGTCCCCTGCATGAGGAAGGAGCCATGGCAACACCCCAAGCCAGAGCTCCCTCCCCAAAGCACCCTGGAGCTGGGAGAGCTGAGCTCTGAAGTGGCACCCTCCCAAAGAGATTTGAAAACAGAACTTTGTCCAAGCATGAGGCAGCATGACAGGTGCTTTGTGGATTTTCTCATTGTCTGAGATACTTTTTCGAGTCTCCCATAAGCCTCCTCTGCTGGAAGCCCCACCAAAAACGTGTCTGTGAAGAGGCTGCAGCTGTGTGGGACTGCACTGATGTCTGGCAAAACCCCCAACTCCAGGGCAAGGATGCAAAAACCAGAAGGAAATGTAGACACTGCACTATAGACACTTGCAAAGTGCCCTCTCTCTGCTTCCCAGGGAAGCAGTTCAGTTCTCTAGTACTCCTACAGCCATGCTCAAACCGTGTCAATACTCTCCTCTTCTGCCTGTCCATTGGTACAACCCAACAGTATTTCTGCAGTACCATCAGCCCTACAACGGTTTGTTCCCAGAAGAAAACACGAGCCAGCTCAACAATTCTCACATTTCCCACAAAAGGGGTAATTTTAACCATGCTGGGTATGCTACAGGCAACATTTGTATTTGCACAGGTTTAAACAAACAGAGTTCATTTTCCAGTACACATAGATCGAGCTGCGGTAAAAAAATTCAAGCTTGTGACACTTGTAGGAAGGAAGGCTGGGCTGATAAGTGGTGACTCAGACAAGCTGGCACTGAGGAGCAAGCTGACAGAACATTTAATTAACAAATTAACTTTCTACTCTCTTAAATAAGCATTAGTCTTGCAAACATCCAAGAATATACCATTCCATTTCTACCTAGAAGGCTATGCCTGACATTTTTCCAAGCCTCACTTCCCAGTTTCCATTAAAAACAAGTTTACCTACTGCATCATCAGATGTTCTGCTGACAACAACATTTTACTCCGTATACTTCTTTGTAGCCGCAGGACGTATTGGCCAATTCCTCTGAGTCACTTCTAGCTGTGTCTCACTCTATCAGTAGCACTGATTCCTGCGAGCGCCTGTTTGCTTGGCTGTCCTCCAAGCAAGCCAGCTTTTTTGACTGAATCTCCTGGTCCCATTCTGAGCAAATAAGAGTCAGAAGGCTTGTAGAAAGTCTTCTTCCCATTGGGAGAAGCACTCAGCAACAAAATCTTGGAGACCTTTTTCAGAACTGACTTGGAAGAAGGAAAGGAAAATGGACAGGCATAAGATAGATCCATGTACCTCACCTTTGTCCCTTTACAAAAGTTTTAACTTTCCAAATTTTGGGGGGAAAATGTTCACTGGTATCAATACCAACCGCTGAAGGCCATTTCCAGAAAACAGGCAACTTTGAAAAGCTACAAAAAAGCACCTTTATGTGCTAACCATTAAGACACTGGATCAAACATCCACCCAGAAGATTTCAAGGCCTGTTCTGCTTTTCGGTCACTGTCTTTTCCCCACTCCTGCACACAGCCCTTGATTCCTATGTTGGGAAAAGATTTACCATTAGCAAATTTTAAGAGCTTTTAAAACAAATTTGTCTCATGCTTCCCAAGCTAAGCCATTTGCAAGTTCAGGCAGACCCAGGCACCCATCTTTCTTTGAGCATCTGCTCTTACAACGGCCAGCCCTCAGACACAATGGCCTCAGCTTCTCCCGCAGCCACCATTCAGGTACAATAATGAGTACCAACCGCTTAACAAGCAGATGGGAGCAGCGGCTCCAAACACTGTTCAGACAGGTCCCTTGGGCCGGGACCCTTTTGTAACCCTTGCAAAAGCAAGCCACCCATTACACACTTAAAGCAGGAATTGGTAACTGACATTTAATTGTAATTAACAGTTTGCTGAAAGAAAGGCAGCAGTAGCCGGGCCAGAACAAAAAGGAAAGAGAGGCTTCACCTTTCTCCTGGGACACGGAACAAGCACCAGAGACCCCCAGTGATTTGAAAAAAGTCAGTGGCAGCCAGCTGAAGCACCTCGAGGAGTCCTAGTGTAATGGGGAAAAGGCTTCTTGGCCAGGAAAAGCAACCTGAGAAGGAGGAACTTCCCATCAGACAACGCTAATCCCAAAAGCCCTGATGGACACGCAAGGAGGGAAAGTAGGAAGCAATCCTATCTCTCCTCCGTTTTCCCCAGGGCACTCTTTCCATCCTCCACATCTCAGCACCCTGTGAACACTCCCTCCCTGAAGCAATGGGTTTGCTTACCGCATTAGCATCAGCAGGAAAATCTGGGTTGTTTATTGTCCCTCTCAGGGAGGGCGATCCCGTATTAGGAAGATTAAGGTCAGCCTGTAAACGCGTGACATGATAATCTCCTGCAGGCGCCAAAGGGGCTGTGGCAGAGATACGGCACACATCCTTCCCTGGCTCCGCACCCCCAGACCGATGCTGTGCCAGTCAGCCTCTGTGCAGGTCACTCCTGGGGTGCTGCTGGCCAGGGTGTACCCCACTAGTCGCCTGCCATTAGCAACACAGTGATGCTGAAGCTTGCAACCTCCACCCAGAGTCCTGCAGCTCAGCTGCTCAACCACGCAGCACAAGCCCACGGAGTCTACATGACCTCCACAGGCTGCTGGACATGTCAGCTGCCTAACCCTCCACCTTCCCCACCAAGACACAATATTTCTGTCAAAATATACCAGCGTTGTTTTGGCACCTCCTCTGTCTTCCAGGCATCATGCAATACTCTCTCCTGCACCCACCTTCTGAACAGCTTGTAAACCAAACTCCTTGTTTTAAATGTTAAGTAAATTACACTGGGAAAGTCATGAATGATTCCAGTGAATCCAGTGAGGGAAAAAAATCTTTACTGTCTGAGAACAGCAGCTGTTATTTCCCTCTTGAAGGAATAAACAACTCCTCTGTACATTTTGGGAGAGCAGGATCAGGTTTTTTTAAAACTATTTGCCTGCTGAAACTAAAGGTGTAATTTAATTTCACACTAAACATGATCTGTAGTTTAAAGCCGAGCAGCAGCAACAGAAGAAAAATTTAAAAAAAACAAAACAAAACAAAAAAAAAAACCCCAAAACTCACAAACTTATTTCTTGCCCATAATTTCACTGCTCTGCTGACTTGGGACATATTCTTAACAAGCTTGGTCAGTCTCATTTCCTTCTACAGCAAACCAGCATTCAAGTTGCTGGATGCTCAACTACTGCAGCTGACAACATTTCTAGTATTTCTCAAGCAAAGCCTCAGACTTCCACTTGCACGCCTTATAGTACGGGAACTGCCCAACACAGAAACTGGGCACACTGGAGGCAGGCAACAAAGCATCATCCAGTTACCCACTGTCTGAATCACCTCACCGCTTAGTGTTGCTTTATTTCTTCACTAATTGACAGTCCCTACCCTATTTAGATCAATCTCTCCAGCATTCATTCCCCCGCTGCCTCCATTTGCAGGGGAGACTCCAGCACATAGATCTCATGCACCCAGGAGAGCGCTGCACTGATTTTTAGCAAGCATTATAACTCTTGCTCTCGTTTCATGAGTGAGCAACAGCTTTGAACGCTTGTCTTCCCTTCAAACACTTACTTGCTTGATGTATTGAGAAACTACATTTCAAAATTATTATGCAGCTCTGTATCACTGGACCAGCATCAAAACCCGTCATGCACAATCAAGCCAAAGGAATTTTTTATCATAGCATCACAAGGAAAGGAGTAAGATCCCTATGGATTAAGCAAACTGCTCTTATGCAGTGAGTTCTGAATATTTGGTATATTTTGTCTCAGCCTTTCTTCTTCAGAGCCAAAAGCATTTTTTTCTAGACTTGCTGGTACTGATTTTCCACCAGCACCTCAGGTGAGGAAATCACTATGTTCATTCTCAAAAGCCCAGCCTTACCATCGATTTTGTACCTAAAACAGAGAAGGAAGAAAATAGCCCTCAGTGTGGTTTTGAAATCAGTTTAAATGTGGTTCATATTTAAAGAAGAAAACCTTAATTAAAGAAATGCAACCTGTTCTCATTCTCCTTTTCCAATCCCTCTGCCTATTTCCTCTCTAAGCTAGCAAAGCCAGCTAGAAAGATCTGTCCATGCGATGGAACACAACAGTTGGTCGTCAGTGTATGAAAGCAGCCCCTCTGCCCCCAAACCGCTCCTGTTTCTGAGGGCTGCGGTAAGACACTGGGTATACCAGGTATCTGCTTTGCACCAATCTCAAGGTCACAGTTTTCTTTCAAGATCTGCTTCCTCCAGAAAACTATGACTTCGCTCTACCAAAGGTAACTCGAAGTGTTAACATCTTTGCTGCACGCAAAAATATAGGGGTGTCAAGTGAGGAAAGGAACAGAGTCCCCTTAGAGAGAATCACAGCAACTGCTGAAATATTAATGAAGCTCTTTATTTGAGAGCATCTAAAAAGGACTTTGAATAATGCATTGCAGGCAACGGTACATCAGCAGTGGCTTTTTTATGCGAGAGGCAGCTGGCATTTTAAAAATAGACAACTTTCAACTAGATGGGGGTAGCTTACTAGCGGAGGAAATTATTCACAAATGCACCATCATTTAAGGGAACAAAGCAGATAAACAAGCAGACCACAAAGAAAGTTTATTAGTACAAATGTTCCCAAACCATCCTCTGCTGTCAGCACAGGCTTGCCCACCATAAAGCGCAGCTTCATCATTGTTGGGCATCTCAACATATTCTGTCCCTTACTGTCACCGGAAAAGTCTCTTTAAGCTACTCCACAATGGGCATGGTCTAGCAAAGATCTGATGATTTGCTCTGTCCTCCCCCAGGCAGCTCATGAATTTCTGAAACTTATTTTTAGAAGTAGGATTATTAGTGATACTGGCTTTCTAGTGCAACAGAAGAAAGAGAAGTGGGAGAAAATGGCATTGTAAGAGGCAGGGGGAGGAAAGTAAGACCCTGGGAGCCTGCTAACTGGACATGTGGGGTCCTCAGGCTTTTAGGATTACTTTAAAGACCTCACTCCCATGGCACTAACACCTTGAGCAGCAGCATATTAAACAGCCACAAGCAATGCAGCTAGTGAACTGCTTGGTGCGTTTGGGGTTTCAGTGTTTACACCTACTAACAGCAACATGACTGACGGACAAAGATGCTGCTGTAGCTGGCTTTGTGACAAGTCCCCCAGAAGGTGACATAAGTCCTTGCAGACAGAGATGTTTTCTAAGTATCCTTGATATGCGCTCCCTTTCCCTATGCAGCCAGGAGACAAAATGCAGCTTTAAAATACAGTCCCACAGGTATATCCAAAGGTGCAGGGCTTGATTCAAGGCACAGGTGCACTCGCTGTGGGCTCTGCCCGCACACCTACATTGATTGCTAATGGCCAACACCATTGGCACCTTTCTTTTTCGGTCCAAGCAATGTGAATCTTGATGCCACCAAGAAGCTATTCGGGAAAAAGGCTGACGGGACTTTTGCAGCCACCTAACCAGAGGTTTCCCTCCCCGCTCTCACTGCCACGCTGCCTCCCCTCAGCCCCTCTGATTCTGCTGCAGGGACTGACTTGATCTGCAGATAAAGGGGTTTTATACCGTGATGGCAAGGCAGAAGAGGGATGTCTTCCCCTACCCATTTCCAGGGGTTCTTCTGTCCCAACACAATCCTCTCTGAGACTTGCTGATCCCACAGACCAGCCTGCCCCCACACCACTTCCCCTTTTTGCCCCCACAAAGAGTGGGGCCAGCGGGGCAGCAGCTCCCCACCCCAAGGGGAACTGAAGGGGGAGTAGACAGGGGCATGAATAAGCCCCACAGCAAAGGCTACATACCAGGTGCTTTCAGCATTTTAGAGTTACCTGGTATCACATACACGCAGAACGACAGTACTCCCATAGTACTGAGATACTAGCCACCATGGCGTGTATATAGGCATGCTGCTACTGAGTCAGGCAACCTTAGGAAAAGTTCAGTGTCCCAGAAAACAAGTGTGCAGGGCAATAAAACAGCATGTCCTGCCAATCCCATCTCATCTCCCATCTGCCTGCTTTATTCTATCTAGCCACTTATTTTACTGGCCATCAAATGAGTGGTTGGTTGCCTCAAGCATCAGTTTCCCTTTGCCCTTCTCTTCTCCATTAACTTCTACCTTCTTCCTCCATACCTCTCCCTCCTCCCTTACCACTAACTCACCCTTTCCGCTCTTACAACTTTGCCTGCACAACCAAATTCCATCAGACGTTCATGTCCACATTTCACACGGCTAGAAATAGGCAGCCAACAGCACTAACAAACACCCACACCCGCTCCCAGTGCACAAAAACGCCTGAAGGAAGAGAAGCCCAAAGGAAAGAAAGGACAAACCCTCAGCCCAAAGGCATTACATGATAACATGGCCTTAGAGAAACTCCCAAATGGCGTTGGGGGGTGAGGGGCAGGGCAAGGCAGGGACCCCCAGTGAAGCCAGTCTCCTTGCACCCTCCCCACACTGGGAGGAGGCAAGCAAAGGGCTGTTGCCCCACCACAGCCCCCTAGCACCCCGAAACCCGCAGCATTGCTGCCTGCTGCTGGGGAATAACACACAAGCACAACATGACGCAACCCTGGGCTTGACTTGTTTGTTTTCAAAACAAGTTTTGCTTTGCCTGGGCATGGGAAGGAGACATTTGGTCACCGTTCACACCACAGGCAGCCTGCCTGCAACAGCACCTCTGGGGAATACCTGCTGATATTCACACAGCAAGTAATGGTTCATCTATGCACAGAGAGACCACACTGTCCAGGGGAGTTAGTTGCAAATGAGATAACAAGAAACATTTTTAGGGCTTGCTGCACTCACAACATCTCTGTGCATGCCAGTGCCTTGTCTGATGCTGTTCCCTCCTGCATCAGCACGCACTGCACCAAAGTTTATGCTTTTGCATTCCCCTTCACACTTTTATTTTCCATTTTTTCACCTCTCCTCACTCTTCCCCCTCCCCCCCCCCTTTTTTTTTTAATGCAATGCAGCCTTTTTTTTTTTCTCCTGCACGCAGCTGAATGTAGGGAAGAGAAAAAAAAAAAAAGACCAACACATCTCAAGGGCAGAGCGGGGACGGGAGTGAGAGGGTGAGCAGTGCTGCCCAGGGCACCAGGGAGCAATGGCAGAGCGGCTCAGCTGGGGTGCCTGGCAGGGGCAGGGCAGGCAGCTGCCCCCCGGCCACAGGTGCCAAAGAGGGCAGGGCAGGCGGCTGTATGAGCATGCACAGTAAATAGCCGTGGCCTCATTAGGAAAGCATTACGAATCCAAGATACAGCTGGCACAGGATTGATTTAGCGAGGTTGTGCTATTCAGCATTGGCATAAACACCCTTGCCCCATGGCCAGACCACCTGCCAGTGCAACAGAGTGGCCCCCTCCCTGTGTTAGCAGCATCCAAGAGGCAGATCCCCCCCAACACCTAACTCTCCAGAAGTGCTGAATGAGGGTAAAATCACATGGAAAACAGCCTACAGTGAGTGTTCTGACTCCTGGACTGTACCACAGCCTAAAAGCCCTGGCAGCACTTGGACGCCTGACGTGCTGGGTAGAGTTTCAGATAGTGGGAGCCTTCAGAGGGGAAGGCAGCTTCATCTCAACTGAACCAAAACCAGATATTAAACTTTTAAACTGGATAGGGGGGAGGAAGAGAGAGAGAAAGAGAGATTATTTCACCAGGAGTTTTTAAACCAAAGTCAACGCGGAACTGCAAAAGCACAGAGTGTTTAGGGTGATATGTTCCCTGTGGACCAGGTCATAAAAACTCTGCAGCCTCAAGAGGGGGACAGGATGGGAGCTGACAAAATGAGGAAGAGAAAAAACAAAGATAAGTCTGAATAAATTGTCTCATTTAAAAAGGACATGGGAAAACAGGGGACAGAACAAATGTATATATATTTGTACACAAGACGGTGGAAGTCTAAAACACACGATGGGGGGGGGTTTGTCGAAGTGTTTGGTTATAAATTAGGATGTCAACACACTAACAGCATCAAGAACCTGGTGAAAGAGATGTAGTAATGGGGATTTTTTAAAAACAAGCTACTTATCACATAGGAAAGGAGACTGGATCATACCAGTGGGTGAATAGCAGTACCTGCTAAGGCAAGCCTAACCTCAGAAATGCAAGGAGCATTCAACCCTTCCAGACTGAAGCTCCAGGCCTCTGCAGGCAGAGAGCCACAGCAGAGGCAAGAGTAACAGGCTGGGGGGCACAGTGAACAACCTGGCTCTCCCCACACTCTTTATGCTAAGTTATCTCTGCAATGCTTAGGCTGAGGTCACAGGCATAGTGTTGGGATGCCTGTAACAAGGCTGAGAGCCTGCCTTAGCAATGTGATGGCCAAAGGTCCCCTCTGTAGCACTGGCCATCATAAAACCCAAAGAAATTCACAGCCCTTCTCCAAAAGAACAGTTCCAAAACATAGGAGCCTGTCTGAACAATGATTAAAGAGAAAAAGCAGCCCTAAAGGTGCTACATTTAAGGGGTATGGGAAGATTGCCTAAACATATCCACCTGGAAGTACAGGGCTAAATGGCATCTGCCAGAGGAGGCATCTGAAAGATCCAAGGCAAGCTGCTTTCATGAAGGAGTGGATGGAGGCCCCTTTGTGGCTACCCTTATGTCAAAAGACAAATGGTGCAGGTCCATCCCTCAGGCCCCACTGACACTACGACTGCATTACTGGGGAAGCTTCATGGCAGCTGTCTGGGAAGGCATCACCTGGTAGGACAGAGGGAACCTACTTGTTAGCCACAGAGAATTATTAAGAACAGGATAAATGGTTTGCTGCTTTATTCCCCCAGAATGTAAGCCAGAGGCATTGGATATAGAGTTGATTTTGAACTTCCAGATAATTTTCCAGGATGTTCAATATAATTGATGTTGTTATTTAAATTAGATATATATAAGAATACCATTGTATCATTAGGCATTTCAAGACAAACTGTTCACCATTTGTCTTTCCATTCCTGAAACTGGCAGCCTCAAAGGTGCAACCCAGGTGTGCTGTAGAAACACTGGCAGGTATGTCAGGAACAAAGACATGTAAAACTTCAGTAGTATAATATTTGCGAGTAGCTATGGCACTTCATAAAGAGCGTTTCGGAACAAGTGATGCTACAAGTTATTCTTCAAATGTCTCTCTATGTCATCAGAGACCAAGTTACCTAAATTCTTCCCATTTTTCTAGATGAATCACCTTTCACATATTGTTTGCATACAAACACAAAGCATAATAAAATCATCTGTCTTTGCAGGCATCCTCGCTTCCTCTGGCCAATTTGAAATATCCATTAGTAATGTGAAAATCCACAATGTCTTCCTACAGTAGGAAGCAAGTGCAAATCTTTACACTCTACAGTCATCCTGTGGTTTTCAGTTTCAAAGTCAGGTAAAAAGTTCATGGTAACAGACCTCACCAGTGAGCTAGACAAAAGGCCAGCAACAGACGGTGTTATGACACTGATATTCTCCTTCCTAAGCAGGTAATGAACTGTCTCTTCCTCTAGCAGTGCTTGCCAAGCGCACACAAAAGGAACCTGCCAATTTCTATCTATCTGTAAGGCTCACTTATGAGGTCCAAGTATTATTATAAAGATTTTTTTGCCTGTGAGCTTGTGATACACACACAGATCTTGGAAAAGGAAAGAAAAGTACTACATTTAAACTCTGGTGTGAAGTTTTGGGAGGAAGGTGGTCACTAAATTGAGAATGTGTGTAAGCTATACAGCCCTTACCATCCTTTCTTGGGTAACTTCTCATGTCCATCAAGCAGAGATTTCCTACATAGCAGCCAGTGTATGAGCAGCAGCCAGACTAGTACACAGCACAACAGGGAAGCATCTTCCTCGCCATTCAGCTCTCGGTCTTCCTGTTGGAACAACGAGGGAAAGAGCAGGCCCCTGACTGCTATGGGGAGACCTGACCTGGACCAAATTCATTTGTAAGTGGCTTTCAGCTCCCTCCTTCCTCACTAGGCCACTAGCAAATGAATGAGCTGTTCCTCAAGAGCAGAGCTTAAGGAGGGAAGCACAAGGGAAAGCTAGCATTTAATACACTGGTCCCTTCAGCAGCTTAGGTACAAAGCTATGCCACAGTACTCCATCACAGGGCTAACGGAGAATAGGAGAGCCAGAAAAGACTCAGCTGTCACCTCCACCAAACGTAAGTGCATTTGACCATTCTGCACAGTCACATATTCTGTGGCTCCTGGAGCAAGTGGGGATAAACTCATCTTTTCTTCCCCTGAAAGACCAACAATGTAATTGGAGTCTCATCTCCACAAATGAGGCCATCAGTGAAAAAGCAGGGCACAGGATTGGGGCAAACATTTAAATCCACTGCTCTGAAAATATCCTGCAGCAGTTCTAGTTCTCACAAGAGGAGCAAACTCAGATATCTGAGTTCTTAACCTGGTCAATTCATATGAGAAAATAAATTCCCAGTAAGAAGTGTGTAGCAATTCATCTATACTATGTCAAACACTAGTTGAGGGATTCTGTACAAATTGGAAAAAAAAAAACCTACAAAAATTTTAAAAATTGTCTGATTTATTAGATAAATTACAGAATAACTTGCTCCTGTGGAGATAAAAAAATGTGCGCATATATATATATAACTATATATGAATAACCCATCTCCCCAAATGGCTGACTATCACTTCAACACACCACAAAAGCACTCCAAACTGTCTATGAAGTGCCTTCACAGAAACCAGAAGTTCAAATATCATGGAGAGTTTAGATTAGAGACATCCAGGGTACATCTACAGTGCACAACACAGCACCGAGGAACAGCTGTACAACCAAAACCAATGAAGTCCGATCTGTGCATCCCTGCTCTGCAGCCAGTGAGCTCTCCTGAGAAGCAAGAGAAAGCCCACATGTAATCACAACCATCACGACCATAATACTTCCATGACCCAGGTACCTCTGAGCAATACTACCCTGTGCTAGGAAGACAGGTCTAGCTGAGACACAGCTCCACTGCCTTTACAAAGAACTGGGCTTTGCAGTCCTGATTCCTTTCAAATTTGGACCTTCCTTATATTTGAGCTGGGTTCTGCCAAACTAAGAGCCTGGCAGAGAATTACTCTCAGCCAGAAATAGGACTTTGCATATGCCCAAGATGGAAATGCCCCTATGGCAGGTGACAGAGGCTACTTTTCTTCAGACAGAATGAGCCTTGAAATGACCTTCTAGCTTCAGGCCAGTGAGGTGAAAGTGAAAGGATATGGAAAAGACTGTTAAACATGGCTGTTTCTGTGACAGCACTGCCCAGGAGAATCACATCATACCAAAGGAGGGCTTTTAGTCCACCATGACAGAGCCCCTCTGACCTTCCAGTATGAAATACATGCAGAAGAGTCTTGTTAGCACAAACAGGCAGGTTTGGGAAGAAAGCTGACAGAATGAGATATCTTTGCGATTGAATCCTGTGACCACTGGGAAGAGAAATTTCTGAAATATCTCAGCCCTTCCCTGGAAACTCAGCAGAAGGCAATACGGTCACTAGAGTTCCAAAAGCTATTCATTTCTATAAGATGAAACAGCTGCTTCGAGGAAAATGACCTTCTATGGAAGAAAACGAGTTCACAAACACAGAACAGCACAAAGAAGGCTTTCATTGCCTTTGAGATTACTTTAACACCAAATGAGGCAAAGATGGTTTAAATGGAGGGAAGGCTGTTTCCCAAATAAGAAGTCTCCCATTAATTTGGCAAGAGGCTCCAGATACACCACTTGTATCTATTTCTTGAATGACCAGAAAAGCTTCTACGTGAGCCCATGCAGAATTTGGCTTTACCCTCAACTCAAGCAAGTGTGTGTATGTGGAGTGGGGGGAGAGGAGGAGTTTTCACTGCCTTACTTGGTTTCCTCTTCTCTCCCAGGGCGATTCAGAGACAGTCCTCATGGATCTTTTCCTAAGACATTGCCAATCTTTCCTGCCCCCTCTTCAAAAGACAAACGTCAAGACAGCAAGAACTACTTTCATTGCAGTGATACAGAACTAGGAAGGTGCAACATTCATAAGCCAAGTTGTGCAAAAAATGCTTCTAGGCCAGGCTGAAGACCAAGTGTCTCCTCCCTGCTCAGCTGCCCAAGGATAAGGTCTCAGCCTGACAGGATCACCTTAGGTCATCTTCAGCGTCATTCTCTGGACACCTGTAATGTGTTTTATCTAGTATGGGTTATCATCCTACTGCAGAGAAAAGAAGTCAGAATTTTACATCATCCCATGGTCCACATAAGCTCTAGTTACCTTACATGAAGCAAAGACTGCTTAGCCTCTGTCCATCTAGAGGGAAGGAAAAGTTCCTCTCTAAATTCAGAACTGTGGTAAGGGGAGAACTGAATTAAATGTCATCTTCTAAACTGGATTTGTACAGGAAGTTCCTAGGACAACAGCAGAAAAATAATTTAAAAAAAAAAACAAAAAACAACAATACAAAGTGAAGATTTTCCCATGTCTGACAGGGAATTTTTCCGGAAGAAGTTTCTCCCATTTTTATTCATGTGAAAAAAGACAGTTTCCTGCCTCCTAGATACATAGTTTCTTAGTGTTTAGAGGAGAGAGATACCAATATATATACTGCAAGAGCACTCCAAAAGGCCTGATCTACCAAATCACAATCACATGGCCACATCTAGGATCTCTTGGCCTTTGCCTGCTGGTAAACATCCAATGTAATACAAAAGTACACAAAGCAAGCTGTAATTTCAGTGGTTGTGGCTAACCCTCAGCTACCTCAGCAGAATCAAAGATTGACCTCAACAGACTGTGTTTAAGATCACAGCTTTCTTCATCCATGCTTTTTCTCTGCCCCCTTAGAGATGTGCTTGCTGTTACAGATGAAAACCAAGCCAGGACATGGAGGATGCTGCCAGCCCAGCATTAAGAGATGGCCCCAAAACACGGGTTCTGCAAGGCAGCTGCTTTCTGACACATCCCCCTCTCTTCAGCCTTTTGCCCATCATGGTACCAAAGCATTCTAGTGAAGGAGCAAGGTTATCAGGGGAAAAACTTATCTAAAATGTCTATGACTAGTTCTGCTTCTCCTCCTTCAGCTTTGCCTAAGTTACTACATTTTAAGGCTATCCTGTGGTACAGCATACGTGGAAGCAAGGTCACATAATGGAACTGGCTGCTCTCTTCTGTATACTTTCTCACACACTACTTTTGATTACAGGATAACACAAAAAAAAGGAGAAAAACAGCAAGCACAGTAATTTTATCCAAGAAGGGGTATAATTTCAATATTATTGATATAGCCCAACATGAACCACACATACATTAACTTTCAAGCATGCCAAGACTTGGAAAAAGAATACCAAAAATCAGATTACCACAATTCCAGTGCCAGCTGTGCTCCCTCCTGGGAAACAGTCATGATGCAACCGGAAACACATATGTAGGTAACACTGGCTCCTACCTCTATGATCCTTCCTGTCCTAGCTAGCGTAGGCCATCTGTTACTGCTTAGCAGGCGGCCCCACTAGATACAAGATTGGTACTACTTACATGAAAAAGATGAAATAAGCTGCCAGCTAAAATGGCATTAAGAAGTCTTTCCTAGGCAAGTCATAATTTACCATTTGAAAAGAGTAATTTACACTGTGCCAAATAAGGTGATAAAAGATACCAAAGCATCAACTAAGCCACAGGCCAGTCGCTGTCTCTACATGATACCACTAATGGAGAAGAAGTGGGAAACATAAATCATGCTGCAGCTTACCTGAAAATTCTTTTTTAGGCAGCAAGGTCGAGGAATGCCAAAGAAATTAATGACCTTTTGCCGAGTCCCTGCTGAGCCCTTTCCCCTCTTGTTCACCAGACCATGGAAGAGGACAAGAACAAAACACTGACTGCTCTGAACTCAGCCTGACCAGCTGAGCAATAGCCATTACAGGAGTCATTAGGATAAAACTGCCCAGGGACCATCAGAACAAAACCAGCCTACCATTCACCCAAACCCACTCAGCTTCAAGACACATATCAGAATGAATGGCCACTTCTTTCCATGAGCTGTCCGCACCTACACCCACCAAGCAGCAAAATACACCTTCACCTATGGCTAGTGAAAAACCTCAATTTGACATAAAACCAAGGGCAGCCAGCATTAACTTCTTCCAGAAAGGCCTCACTGGGGGTGTGGGAGAATGGAAAGCCCCACACTATGGACGAAAAACAGGCTCTCAGCATGAACAAACTCTCTTCTTCTTGAAGAAGCCCCCAAACTAGATGCTGCCCCCACGCAACAAGCTATCTGAAACCCTTTTTCTCACAACCTATTCAAACCTGAAGTGGCAGCTGGGGAAGCCCACTCCGTCCTTCCCAGCACAACTGAGCCTCAGCCCCAGTAGGTGCTAGTGCACTTTTCCTGCGCTAAAGCAGACTCCTGAGAGCTGCCATCTCCATGCAGACTGTACTTTGTAGCTGTCCACTTAGAACTTAACAAAGAAAACTTCTAATAAGTCTTCACAGCTGTCATAGCATCTACTGCACAAGTAAATCAGAGATAATTCTTCTTTAGCTAAGAAGTCAGTCCAGTTCTGAGAAGCACTTAGGAATCTCACTCAGAAAATCTGTGTCAGAATCCACAAATCACAAAATCCTGCATAGCAAAATCCTTCAGAGTATCTTGATGTCTGCAGCAAGGTAAAAGTAAGCATCTAGTTTGTTCTGGAGGTCAACATTTAAACTTGATCCTGCTTGCCACCCTTGGTACATACCATGGAGATAACAGATCACCGACACTTAGCACAAAGAGGACGAGGACATTCTTAAGCAGGCACACTGAGTTTCCTTCCTTTGGCGTAAGCGTGTCAACATGCTTGCTCTGTAGCCATATGATCTTTCAAAATAGAGGTGGATATTTATCTACAGAAATGTACACTTATTTTCTTGAAGGAAAACTATCCCCTCTATGCCCTGCATGAGGGGAAATTATTATTTTTTTTTCCCTATAAAAGGGTTTGCCTGATCTATAAAGTCAGGAAGGTTGCCTGGATCATTCCCAGCTGTGGAAGCCCACTCACCTGGGGACCTGCTGTAATGCACCGGCAACTCTGCTCTCTCTCCCAAGATACTGGGCAACCAGAAATGCTTTTTCCAGTGCATTGTGTATGCAACTTCAGAATAAAGCAGCATCACGGTCTACCAACATCATAGTTCAGATGCAGCTAACTGGTCCATACAATAATCTCCTTTCACAAGCAGTATTCATTAGATTTCTCAGAAATATTCCCATACTCTACAAGCTACCTTAACAGCAGGTAAAATGCAATTTTTATTTCAGCTTGCTATTCCTGCAATTGAAATAAGATGTCAAAGTGAGTGCTACAATGGAATAATTATTATAGTCAGGGACTTAAAATAACTGCTTCACTGCTGTGCCAAATTTGACCAAACTGTTCCTTAGACATCTTGCTTGACTTGCATCAGTGTCTCTGTCTATAAAATGGGCATGCCAAGTATTATTTTTTAAGGACAACCACTGGTAAATAAAGTATTTGGTAAATACAATATTTGAAAAACACAGAAAACAATACACAGCCGTCAATGTTGTAAAAAAGCCCCACCTTATCAACATACAGGGAGCAGCCAGGCTCCATTTTTTTATGAATTTAATCCAAACAACGTGCACTCTTCCATGCCCTCTGATGCTGGCCATAATACTCAGCATTTATTCATCAACAAGCTGACTCACATGTGATCTCACAGTTCACTATCTCATCAACACATATACAGATTGAGTCTTTTGCTCTCATGTTCTTTAGTTCAGGTTTTGTTTTTACAGAAGCTGCAAAAATGCAGTTCTACCTCTAAAAGAGGGGTCAATCTAAGCTTCAGTGGAACCACGATGCTGGAGGAGCACACATCTTCTTGTGAAATGACATGGTGCTGCAAAATCAAAGGGCAACCAAAGCAAGTCTAAAGACAGGAGGCAGAACTTAACAAATCTTCTGTCTTGACAGAGGGAGGGGAAAAAAGTTTATCCTACTGAGATATCCAGCACAAGAATGAGCTTCTGTTTCACCAAATCTGAATATTAAGCACAGGTGAGTTTCAAAAACAACCATCTGACTGCATAAGACAATCTGGTCATATATGGTTCCTGCTGATTTTAAGCAGAGCAAGATGACTTTGTAAGACATTTTATAAGTTTCACATGGACAACACTCAGTCTGCTCACATGTGCTCATCAGCCTCAGCTAATTTAATTCTTCTTAAAATGTCTTTTTATATCATATCCTTTTGCTTACCAGTATTGCACTACCATATGATATAGAGTAAATATGCTTTCGGAAGGCAAATATTACTGCCACACAGACTTGGGCTTGGGTCCACAACTGATCAGCTGGTGAATGGTACTAGAAGAAACACTGGTTAACTGTCTGCTTCTCACTGATGAGGTGGCTCTTATTTTTATATCATTAATAGCTTGAATGATTGCCTAAGAGCAAAAACTTAGCATGAAATTCTTCTCTATATCCTTCAGATTTAGAGGTCTGCCATCTCACGTATTTTACATATTCGATGGTGCTGGAAAAAATAAGAAGCCATTTTGGTCTAACACCTGGCATGAAACTGCAAAGCCAAGCACTTCATGAAATTAAAAGGATAAATCAACTAAGTGGTTGTGCCTCGGTTACATTCTTGATCATTTGGGGATTGCATTGCTTTAGGAAACAACCCAGCTCCTTGCCTTAATACTGGATATTCTTCAGGGTACAGGGATTAATCCTGTCTGGTCCCTAGCAATCTGAGGTCAGTGAGCGAGGGGGGAGGGAATACTTTAAATCTGATACTTCTGTTAAAAAATAGCTACAGTGCAGCATGCTCAGGTTTCTGTATGAGAGAGACCAGGTTTGTTTTGTGTTAAAGAGCACCCATTTCTCTGCAGAAGTATTACACGTACAGCATGCCAGCTTACAGAAACTGAGGCAACTTTTCCATGTCATTTTGAACAATTTCACCAGCTGAAAATTCTCTCTCCCACAGATGTACCTATTTTAAGTATAACCATCACTCACTTCAGAAAGCAACTAGCTGTTGCTTACAAAACACAAAACTCCTGGAAGTAGGAGGTTTTATTTTTGTTGCTGGTTTCAGTTGAAAATAACGCAATTGCTGGATGAAATACTCTGTTTATTACCATACTGGTTGGTCCGGCACGTCTCCTGCAGCTTGGAATTTCACAGGCTAGCAAGCACAGTGGGACAACCCACCCCACGGCTGCCTGCCCCAGGGCAGACCCCAGCGGAGGTCTCACCCCAGCCAGCAGGCTGCTGGCTGACCCCCAGCTGCAGCAGGGACTACCTCAGACGGGGGAAGGACCAATGGTTCTGTCTTTGTGCCTCTCTGGTGAGTGTGCCTGTCAATGCAGCCAAGGGTGAGTGAGCTCTGTGCTGTGCAGGGGGACAGAGGGCTCTAAGCGGCCCGTTCCATGCTGGGAGGATGCTCAGCGAAAGCATCACTTTGAAGAAGGGAGGCCAAAGGGGAAAGATTTTAAAAGGAGTGTTTTTCCATAAGAAAGTGTTTTCCATGGGCAAAGACAACAATTGCCCCATTCTGCTGGCAACAGTTCTGCACAAGCACTCTGAAAGCTGCACAAAGATTCTGCACACACTCAGTAAATAGAGCAAGGTCTTGCTGCCTCCCAGAAAGGCTGTACACATTCCCCAGTCTTACCTGCCATGACAAAAATAAACCTGTAATGCCGCCCCCACAAACTACATTTTTTTTTCTTTTTGAAAGGTGTGACCTTCTGTTAGCAAATCCTGATCCAATCCCTTTGCACCATCCCCTGTTTTATGACAACAGGCAGCAAGGAATATGCTGGGGCTTGGCTTGCGTGTTCCAGGAAATAATACTGAAATACTCCTAACAGCCAGCTCCCCGAGATCTTGAGGTTCTGGTTCTTTCTTCAGGAGTTTTTAAACTGCACTCACATGCAAAAAGAGCCCTGAAGTCTGCAGGTGATGTATAGATGGTCTGTA
This sequence comes from Syrrhaptes paradoxus, assembly GCA_013400615.1. Taxonomy (NCBI): domain Eukaryota; kingdom Metazoa; phylum Chordata; class Aves; order Pterocliformes; family Pteroclidae; genus Syrrhaptes; species Syrrhaptes paradoxus. The sequence continues at coordinate 107,315 of VZTO01016702.1, read as the reverse complement.
AGTTGTTCCAGGACAAGAGAGATCACTTTAAGCCTTTAGGTGACTTGACCTGCATAATTTAACTCATCAGTTTTTTCTGCAGTAATCTGGCAAGAGAAGCTCGGTCACAGATAATACACAAACTGATCTCAACATTAGCCAGCAACTGCAAACTGGCTCTGCTTCAACTGACTCAAAAATGCAGCTATGCAAAAAAGCAGCTCTAACATAGTGCGATGACGTGTAAACCAAGAGGAAGTTAAAAAAAAATAACCTCTAAACATGCAATAATATCAGCTGTGTGTTTCCTGTAAGACATTACTTTACAGGTAAATTGAATCACGCTCTGTCTGCAATCAGTGCATGCTGCAGAGCAGTGAGCCCTGCATCCAGCACAGCGCAGCTGCACCAGCAAAAATGATGCCAGTGATGAGATACAGCCATCAGCGACAGCATTGAGGTACTGAGGGTAGCCTATCTGCATTTGTTTCCTCTTTGTTTTCAAAGGGAAGCAGAAGTGACATGCACTTAATTATGTTATCATTCCAAGGCTAATTAGAGACAGTTAGATGTTAAGTACTATCGAAGCAAGCTGCATACAGGAGGATTGAGTTTCCATCTTCTCTTCTGTTAATACCTACCTGGAAAGTGTCCTCTCTTTTATCTTAAGCTATTCTTGCAAGAATAAAAGCCACAATTTTCCTGACAGTTCTCTGGTGTTTTTATTGTCTTTTGATGCAGTGGTGGCAACCAGAAGTTGCAATTTAAACGTTTTGGCTAGGAGACTATAAGGGAACACAACAGAAATAATGGGATCTTTCCCCCTCCCCTTCAATATAGGAAATGTGCAGCAACTATCCATCTCAATTAGCTTCTGGAATTGATATGCATGTGTTTCCATAAACTGTATACAATGTCCTTCACATTTTCTTTGATGAGGTCAGAGTAGAACATTTGGACAGCCCCAGGCAAGCTGCACACTGTCACGCACCTTTGTGTTATCTTCTAACATGGTCAAAAAACCCAGTCCAGGCTTACATCCTTGCAAACTTCATGGGTCTGCAGAACCCCAGGTTCTCTGTTTCTGCTACAGACTTTCAACTCTGGTTGGGTCCCAAGCCCCAGATGTGACTTTGAAGCCAACACGCTTTATAGGTCTTCACAAGAGCAAGACTTGGTTCTGCCCAACTGGACTGATTCAACACATGCCATGACACAACCCATGATGCCATAAACTGGCCTATGTTTCAAGTCCAGCTACAAAAAAGAACATCAGCATTACCTGCCATATTCAGGAAATTCTTATTTCTTTGAAAACTTCGGGTTTTTAGGATTTCCCAAATCACTGACAGTTTCCATTCCTGAGAGGAGTCCCTCCATCAAAAATTCCAGGTTTTGATATAGCTCCCATTTATTTTTAGAAATATACAAAATGATCGCTTTTTCATATTGTGTTGACAAAAATGCTGAAAGGAATTTTCTAAACACTTCAAAGTTGTTGCCAGACAGAGGCCAACCCATCAGAAGCTGTTTTTAAAACTTACCAAAGGATTAAATCAGCATGGTCTAGCTGAAACTCCAGTTGCAGGGAAGATACTTAGGTCCTTGCAATAAGAATAATTTCTCATGTGCTAGGTGAGTTGTAAACACAGTTTGCCAGTGGTGTTTAGTGCAATTTTCTTTTCCCATGTACTGTATTCTCGGAAGTAGTACCTGTTATCTGGACAGGAACAAGATCCTAAAGGACTTTCTTAGCTTCACTGATAACTTCAATCCGGTGGCATCAGAAGGTCTGAGTTGCTTATTTCTATTCAAAGGCATTAAGGCACTCAGTGTTATAAGGGTCACACAGCAGGGGCTTCCTTCACTTCCCAGTTTTAGGGAGATGTAAGAGCTCCTCTACCTATGATGTTTACAGGGCTTCACACTCTCCTCTTCCCTCCTGTCCTCCTTCTCTGCTGTACCATATAAGCACTCCCAACTCTTTTTTAGGTCTGCTCCCAAGATCCACAGACTTTTGCAGATTAAGTCCATCACCTCATTATTCACACCATCACATTCTCCTAGCAAATAAACTCTTTAAAAAAACCTGCTTGAATATAAAAAAAGAACATTTCAACTTCATCCATCCAAATCCACACGCAGCCCAAACCAAACCCAACCTTTTCTCAAACCTCACAGCAAATAACCACCTGACATAAATGATGACAAGACACAGTTTCAGCCCTCTGCCCAGCGCAGGCTGCTCTGCAGAGCCCTCCTGCCTTGTGGTGCATCCAGCCTGGCCTGCGGGAGGGGGTCACCACCAGCACTGCTCAGTGACCGGCCACCACCTGAACTCACCACGGCAATTCAGGGAGATGGGGGAATGAGAAACAGAGAGGGAAGGGTGGGCTGCTCCCCTGTCCCCAGAATCATAGAGATGAAGAAAAGAACATCTGGAAAACATCTTGCAAAATGCTACATGGAAATTAGAGCAAAATTAGTATTAACAGCATCACTTCTATTCTTTTATTACAGCTGCTAAAAATCCTGTGGCCTACTCCCAGAGCTCAAAGAACCAGCTCAGCTATGAAATAACGATAATCCAGTAAGACATGAGCGTGCCATGCTTCAGAGCCCCTTTAGTGCAAGAGAAATCTAAATGCTTCCCTCTCATAACCCAGAACTGTTATAAAGACACAACATATAAGCCATCTGCCCACCATGGTCACAGAGAGATAAGATGGAAAGAGGCCGGCTCTACTGATGTGAAGGATCTGTTCTCTGAGAGATTTGCTAATAAATAGTGAGGAGCCTAAAGAAATAACATTATGCAAATAAAAATGGCCTTACAGTAACTGTCATCTGCTCACTATAGTCACCTCTCAAGTCTTGTATTTTATTCTAAAGATTCAGTCACCTAGGTTTGCAAGGCACTGAGGTCAACAGGATTTTCACCTGCAAATGTGGTGGATGCAAAACAGACTCTACTACAGTAAAGCTAGCATCTCTGTAACGAGTATCATCAGACTGAAAAAGCATGTGAAAGATTGAAGGACATGTTTCTGCAAGCTCGCATGCACAAAGAGCCTTTCTAGATATTCATCTATTAACTCATTGGCACATAAATTTGTAGGATAGATGCAACAACCAAAGAAACAAAGATAAAAATCCAGAGATCACGACAACTAACAGTACCAGGTAATCTAATCTACCTCCCTGACAGCACAAGGAATTGATAAAATCACATAATCAGGGATAAAATTGGATTCTTGGATCCATTTTAAATTCTCTTGGTTTACCTAGAATAATTGCCTCTGTTTCCTTGACGAGCAAGGCTGGTATGAACCAGCATCCAAGAAAAAGGACTCTACTGCCTTTTCAACAGAAAAGTGCTAACAAGGCCTCCCCAGCACCCTTCCCGAGAATTTGTATTTGCACTGTTTAGGCCACACAACGGCTTGCTTAGAGCAGGAGTGAATGATAAAGTGTTCACTGCACATACAGCAGCACTACACCACACCACTGTCCCATCACCTGTGAAAGAGCAGGGGCTTCTGCCACTGCTTGTTTATGAATGCATCCTGTGGCTTCCCAAATATAACTGAAACACTTCAGCTCACCCACTATCCCTCTTCACCAGTCCAAACTGACCTGCTAATGTGAAAAAGTTACCATTCCCAAAAGTGAGGACTGTCCAGATACAAACCCCAAGGTCAAGGTGCAGCAGGTACCTTGCAAAGACTTTAAGCATAGTTACACAAACAGCAAGAAAAGATGGAACATTTAACCAACAGCAAAGTCAATTACTCCCTTAAATGTGGTGTACAGTATTAATTGTATCATATGTGCACAATTTTCAGAATGTGAATGGGCATCAGCAATGCAAAGCCTACCCCAACTTGACAACTCCTCTGCTCCAAAATATGCAAGTCAAATACACTCATAAAACCAATTCCCTGCCGAGGAGGAGAACAGTGTGAGATCCCCACCATGTCTGAAGGCACCATTGGCACCACATGGCAGCTTTTCCCCCTGCACTATCCCACCCATGGGTGACCCCAGGGACAGGTGGGGACTGCCCCACACCTCCTCCTGGCACACCTGCCAGAACAGCCCTGGCGCTTGCCATCCAGCACAAGTGGACATCCCAATTTTATCTTCTCTCTTAACTCACACTGACCAGTGCCATCATGATGGCATGGCTCTCCTCCACTAGGACTGTTATTAAGGGGGTTTTATACTGCAACTGTGATGAACACAAAAAATGCCCCCCAAAAAACCCACAACACTAAGCCAAGTTGGGTAAGTACCCCAACAGGGAACTTAGAAAGCTGGCTCTGGATCTATGTTTTTAAACACTATCTAGCGTTTGTTTTTTTACATTTTTAATCCAGTTATTTATTTAGCCAACAGTATTCACCTTGGGCTATGCTCACAAGAAAACACCATTATCTTTAATCTTTCATGTATGTCATTATAAGAGCAGAACAGGAAACAACTGACTCAAGGAGGCAACAACAACAATGGAGCACTTCAAATCCATCATAACGGGGATGTTGTGCATTTGTGAGAGTGTAACTTTTATGCATTTCAGGTAACTACATATGAATAACAAAATTTATTTCTAAAAGTATAGCAATGATGACTTTGTAGTCAACGGATCCACCAAAAGATCGAGCAACCTAATCCACGTAGGAAAGCTAAAACAATTCCCAAAATATTTCCTTTAAAACCATCTGATAACAGATATTTAAAAAAAAAAAAAAGGAAAAAAAAAAAAAAAAAGCATGGTAAGAGGTATTAAAAAGACCAGATACATGCAGAAACCAATGCAGAAGCTCTGGAAGTTCTGGGGAGAAAAACTAATTTCAGCAACCCAGCTGGACACTCATAGTGAAGATGACTAATGCCACTAGTAACTCAAAGGGACATGCAAATTTAATCCCACATTATAATGCACAGCTTGAATGGCTGCATTTGAAGATGGGTCAGCAGTTCAGCCATAAATTTGTGTTACCAAGCAGGCCATCGCGCTTGCTCTTTGTCTTGGGTGTTTCCCAGAAAACGGCTTTGTGAACCGCCGGCATGGTGGGTGAACACCACCTCCGCTGTACCACTGCAGCTGAGGACCAGTAGCTGCCAGCCCTGAGGCCGCAGCCCCCCTGCCAGCGACCACCTTTTCAGTGAAGCCCGAGAGAAGAGGGAGATGGGGGAGGTGCTTCTCCGAAGCAGACAGCGGCTCTCCCCCAGACCCTCTGCCAGAAGGGGCCCAAGACCATCGTCTTTCAAGAGCCATCTTCTGACCACCCACCCCACCACACCAGTGACACCATATTCCTGCAGCCACCAGAGGAAATGGCTAAAAGAAGATTAATTACATGCAAACATGCAATTTCAAACTGTTTTAAAATCACAGCGCTGGCTGGGCATCGCAGCCAAGCAACACTTACCTGTCCTGCCACACCCTGGTCCACAGCTCTCCCACCACCTGCTAACCTCAAAGGGGCTGTACCAAGATGCACAGGTCCATTTTCCAAGCGATAAAAACTTGAAAAACTGAACTATTACTATTGCAAATAGGTATCTTGGTTCTGATTTTATCACACAGCAAAAGACAAGCCAAGTTCTAGGAACCTAATTTAGTATCCAAAACATCCATCTTGGTTGGAAGATGCTCTTCAGATCAGTGACCGACCTTGGAAAAATATCTGAATGGAAACTCTACTTACGCGCTTTTATTACATTCATTAACAGCAAGAAACCCCATACCAGCAGGACAGCACACACAAAGCACTCATTTGAGTGCAAGTGTCTCACAGGGCCTAAAATTGGAAGCTAATCACTTTGCTGCTGTGACTGTCTGGGGCAACAACAAGCTCTGCATGGCAGATGAAACCCATTTTCTGCAGACCTATAACTTTAAGGACCAGTGCATGCACCCTTAAAGCTCCCTTCCAAGCCACAGGCTGTTAATTTGATAACAAAATATATTTAAAAGCCTACAATTAAATATTAAGTATACATACATTTTAAGACATAAGATCACTTAAGAACTAGATAAATATAAGGTACTGAGGGGTACTTAAAGTTTTCAGTCCCCTATAAGAAATTCACCTTGAATTCTAATCCAAAATTCATCTTTCCTTAGAAACAAGACAGGTTATATCTCTGATTTCTATGCAAGCAATTTATGATACCCAAAAAGAAAAAAATTAAAATAGCTAACAGCCAAGCAGTGCTTTTATTGCCATTTTTTAAATCTACTAGTTCCAAACCAGATGCATTCAGTACAGAATTCTGATTAGGAAAAAAAGGTCTCTTAAATTTTTATTACTACATCCCTTAAGGACCAAAAGTGTTAACCCTCGGCATTTAATGTGTACTATGAATAAGAATACATATGAGCACATGAAAAGCTTGTTATCTCTGTTTCTGGAATTTTTTTAGCATGTTGATACATTTACGGAAAGAAGTTGGGAAGTACAGTGAGGGGGAAGAGAGGAAGCTATCAAAATAACAAATACCATTACATAAAACCTATTTGGAAAGGAACAAGCTACGCAGTATGAAATTTGAATGAACCATGTCTCTTCATTACCGCCCTGCAGCTCCATGTAGTCAGTGGAGCCTCATTTAATGCTTACACTAAAAGCCTTCATCTACGTACATCTCACCCATTGATACAAATGCAATTCATATTTAACCCTGACAAACATTCACTCACGATAGAAACTTCTGCATACATAGATTTTCTTCTTTTGTAAACAATGTAAATACAGAGAAGTCCTTCTGGATGTTTCAAAATAGCTCCCTAGATTCAAAGCAGCATTTTCTTCCCCTGTCCATAACCACCAGATATCCAAAGGGTTTCCACTACATACCTCCCTGTCACTTTCCTCTCTGTGTTACTTTCCTCCCTGTGTTACACTTCAACTCCAGCCTCACAGCTAGAAAAAAAACCCGTACAAACTGCAGCTAAGCAACGCAGGGCTTTCTCCTTCAGAAATTAGCTTACAACCTCTCCAAAAAATGTGGGGAAACCATCAGAATAGAATTCTACAAAACAGCCATTTGTGGCACTGCCATGGTTTCCTTATGGTATTTAGATAAGCCCAAGAAATACATTTTAAAAATAGTTCCTCCTATTGAATCCTTCCCGTATTTTCAGCTCTGAGAATTCACAGGGACCAAATCTGAGTTACGCTGACTCTAGAGCCAGCAGATTGTGAGTACAAAGAGCACCCCACAAAATAACGGAAGGGGTTTGAGACAACTCCACACATCCCTCAGCTCTCAAACTTGCCTGTAAAAACAAAATTAGGATTTGGCCATAGCACACGACATTTCTGCTCTACTCATTGCAGTAGATGCTGCCTGCTCCATTTTATACTAAGTGGGTTGATTCAATCCAGAAAGGGGCCAAAAATGTGAATTAGTTTGTGTTCTTATGTGCTAAAAGGAAGAACAACTGACACAGACTCGGGGTCTGCTGTCAACTACTCCAGACCTTTACCCCAGGTCCTGATCCTTACCGTTTTCCTCTCCCATGGAGATCTGCCTAGGTTTGCCTAGGTTGGTGCCTTGGGGAACCAGATGTAACATCAAGCATGGTGGAAAAGAAATTCGTTCTCTTTTGCTCATGGCTGCAGGATTCTGTCTCCAACAGTTTATTTTCTTCCTCCTTTCCCAGACTCAAGGAAGAGGACAAATAGACAAACCCCCTGACAGCTGTTGGGTGTTAAGTAACTGGAAGAGGCACATTAGCGGGCCATGCCCTTGGAGGAGACTGGGACACACGGGAGCCAGCCAGACAGTTCAGAGGGAAAGAATTTGCACTAGAGCATCCCACCAGCACAGATGCATCGCTGTAGCCCAAACCAGGGCTCAGCTGTGTTATTTACCCTATGAAGTCCCAGCTGTCAACCTGGCCTGGCATCACGACAGCCTACAGCGCAAATGCCCTTAGCCAGCTGCTTGGCTCAATGTACAATTCTCTTTTTTAATGAGATTAGTGTTCATGAAATGTGCTAGCTCAACGGGAGCGCTGATTTAAGTCCTCTGTTTATTCAGGCTACAGCAGATACAGCGGTCACTTCTAAAAAGACGGAATTTGAAAAGATACCAGGAATTCACCAAAGCCCCTGCAGTCACTCATGAATCACAGGAAGAAGAGGGGTTTTCTTATAGATTTGTTGAGAACGGAGCTGAATCTTAAAATTGTAGTAAGTGTATAAACTTAGGAACCTACCTCCTTGAGACTAGCATGAAGGATCTATCTGCCAACAAAAAAACCAACAGATGATTCCGACTTGCTATCCATTTCAGTCATCAGACACTTCTGCTGCAGTTACCACCAAAATTATTTTAAAAAAAGAGGGGGGGTATGCGGGGTTAAATGCCAGGGGGGGGGGATGTCAGAAATGCAGAGGTAATGTCATAAGGATGGATAGGATGGATTAGCAAAATGACATTTGCTTATGCTTTAAAAAAAAAAATAGCCTATGAAGTTAAAAGTTGAAACAGAGGAAGTTGTATGCTCACTATAAAGATGTAAAACATTATTGCCATGAATAAGCAATTCTATTTTTAGAATGCATTTTAAGCAGAAGGATGAAAAATTGGAGTTACCCCGTTTCACAGACACTTTTCACAGCATAGAGCTATTAAAACGATAACACACAATCAGCTTCCCTTGCTAGGATGTGACAAATTCGCTTCAGCATATTGTATCAATGACGCACAGACCACGGTCTTTCATAGTACACAGTGGGGCCATTATCATCTGTTGTTACCATGTACCACTGAAAAAGGTGGTTTAATCGGCAGATCGCCGCCACAGCGCACTGCTCATCCCAGGGATCTGCTGAGTAACAGCCCAGGACGCTGCGAAATCCTCCAGCCTCCGGGGTCGCCTGACAGAACCCGGCTCCCCGTCAGTCAATCACTGCAACTCAATTAATGTATCTGGGTCATAAAAATGGTTCACGGGAGCCTCAGCCGGGTTACGAAAGGCAGAGCGGCGGATATACCGGGCGGGGGCGGAGGTCAGCACCCGGTGCGCCCAGGTAAGGGTCCAGGGGAAGGGGGGGCTCGAGGAGGGGGGCACGGAGGCGGCCCCGCACCAGGACCCGCGGCGGGACGGGGATGCGGCAGGCAGCGGGGAGACGGGCGCTGCTCCCCCCACCCCCCAGTCCAGCCGTCCAGGGAGGCGGCGGGGAGGGGGGCGACCATCGCGACAGGCGGGGAGACCCCGGCAACTTTCCCCCGTGGGGGTTCGGGGGTGTTTGCTCGCTGCAAGAAGAGGTAAAAAAGAAAATTTTATATAAATATGTGTATACAAGTATTACGCATAGATATACGTGTGTGTGTCTGTACATATATATTCCGGCATCAGCAGGGCTACGTCCCCGCAGGGCACACGGGTGACATCCCGGCGGAGCCGCGCTGCGGAGCCCCCGCAGGCGGCCGTCACCGGCCCCGCCGCCCACCCCGGGCAGGTGGGGGCCGCGGCTGCCACGGGGGTACCGGGCCGTGCCCGGCAGTGGGTGGGTGGGTGTCCGCGCCACGCCGCGCCGCGCCGCACTCACCCAGAAGACGAAAGAGTAGATGATGAGGAGGGTTTTCAGACACGTTATCACGGGTTTGGTCTCCATTCTCCTCGATGCCATAATACTGAGATCCCGGCTGCAGGCTGGGCGCGGGAGGAGGAGGAGGNCCGCCCCGCCGCTAGGGGGCGCTGGCCGCCGGGCGCCGCCGAGAGAGGCGGGGGGGAGGTGCCCGCCGGCGGCCCCGCGGCTGCGGATCCGCTCAGCCCCCCCCGACTCGTTGAAAGTTCATCTGCCGGGGGGAGGGTGACCGGAGGGCAGCAGGGTCTGCCCCAGGCTGAAATTTGGTGGAATGTCTCAGGGGGATGAAAAGAGCTTGAGGTTTTGAAAGATGAAGTGAATTACCTCCCTCCCCGGCCCCCGGCTACGGCCGCCCCCTTTTCTTGGGAAGATGCTCGCAGGCATTGCTTGGGGAGGTGGGGCTGGGAAGGGGAAGCTGGACAGGGAATTGTCCGTATGGGAGAAAATGTCGTTCAGTGTCGTGATGAAAATTCGTGTTTGTTTTCAAGCTGCAAGGGTCTGGAGACCGTAGCAAGTGCAAGCAGCACAGGTTGAACAGTGCTTTAGTTACAGCTGTACAATATGGGTAAGCCAGGCTCTATCTAAGAGAAGGAGCTCTGCACCAAATCCACTTGAGGGGCCAGGGGATAACCAGCTCTGCACCTCTGCACCTCTGCCATGTCTCTCTTTGGCAGCTCTAGTGCGAGGGATTGGGTTGAGACACTAGGATTTATGAATGTTACCTGTCAAGAGCAGGTTGTGAAGCTTGGATGCTGCTAGAGCCAGATCTCTAACCTTCTCTTCACCTCAGCCTTGAATCTGAACTCTATCCTAAAACTAATCTGGACATTGAACCCCAGCCTAAACTGACCAGAAACCTTGTATTTCCATATGTCTCTGAGACCCTGAGCTTCAGCTGGAACAGATCTGGGTCATCTCTGCAAGGATGCGACTTGACTGGCAACACACATTGGAGACAGACCAGAGCCCAGGAGAGAGCCTGCTTCTCATTATTGTCACTGCAATGACCAGCCCACTGCAAAATCCAGCAAGTGATGGATGGCCCAGAAACAACTATATTAGTCTAGGAATGGAAAGGGAGCTCATCCTCCAGAGCCCTGACAGCAGAGCAGCAATCTGGGTCTCACCAGCCTCCCCTGGGTGGGGATGAATGAGGCTCGTGGTGTGGCTGCCTTCAAGAAAAGTGTGCCCAGAATGAGCATGCACATGAACCTCGGTAGCCTGAAACGCTACGTGAAGACCACAAACAGATGTGGAGGGAATGCTTTAGGTTTTTCTTGTTTGTAGCTCATGTTTTGGAGGAGAGTGTGCACAGCATGTCCCTCCTAAGTGGTGTGCCTGCACATCCCCCAAAGCAGTGCTCCCAACAACACCTTTTACTGCATTAAAAGTGAAAGGAGGTCAATGCTAATCAGTGTATCTCCTCAAGCTACAAAAAAACAATGTAGCTTTTTGTATCAAAGCAATAAGCCAGACTTCGCCATTCAAGTGACAGTGTTGAAAAACAGAGAGAGAAAAAATGGTCCTGGAGCAAGTGCTTTTGTAATATGCATAAGTTTTCCCATGAAGACTCCTGTAAGATTTTGCTGGGTTTGACTTAGGACTTTAAGAGTTAGTTATTTTAATGGATAGCCTACTGTTTCCCAAAACAAGACAGTTAGATGCTTGGAGGGGAGAATTCTGCAGGAGATAGTGTTTTTTCAAGCATTCACCACTTTTGTGTAAAATTCAGATGACATGTGCATAAATCTTTATTGACTTGGCCATTAAAATGTAAATAAGTGCAGTAACTGCAAAAATTTATATTGACACTAACAATGGTTATAAATATTCACTGTACAAAAATTACAGTAAGATTTTTGACAGAAAATAAGCTAAGCAAGAGCAGGAGAGTCTTCTTTTCATACCTTTCACACATGGGCTGTAGAGAAGATAAATGCTGCTGTCAGAGGCCACAGGACAGTAACCATTTATTTCAGTAACTGTGGTTGTACCTCTTCTCCCCTTCAGGTGTTTTTAAAAAAATGTGAAACAAGATACAATATCAACCAGAATTTAAGTGTCCAGCCAACAGAAAGCATGTATGACTGTTTTGGTAGACACTGACTCTGACAAAGGCTATCATTTTTTTGCCAATAGTACGTGATTTTAGGTTACTCCACCTTGTAGTGCCTATTTTGAGATACAGCCCCTGAATCTTCTCACGAGGATGTGTTGGGGATTTAAACTCCATAAATGCCTACAGAGCCTCCCTTTACAATGCTGTTAAAACTCAGATGGTTTTGCACCAGGGAACTTGCCCCAGGGAACCAGAGACAAAACAGAGGTACAAGAAGGTAAGTCCACACTAGGAGATATGGTTCCTTCCTCCACAAATGTCAGTGCCTAGAGGAGATGGTGTCCTGAGAACTGTGAAACAGAGACTCCATGTTATCTCCATGGAGATATCTCTCCTGACTGAACCTACAGTCTTCTGCTGGGACTGTCTTTGGAGGAACACTGAGTTGCTTTTTGACATATAATCAAGAAGCATATACTTTATTGTATATGACCAGAGCACCAAGCCATCAAACATTTTAGGTTTAAATGGAATTATTGAACAATTGATAGCCTTCATGTATACATTGGAAACATGTTTACCTTTTAAAGTTACCTTATCATACTTTTACAGATTTGGGGATGGAGATTTTCAAGTATATTTCCTGAACAAAATCAAATCAAGTCTTTCTAAAGCAAAATACATTTTCAGTTCTGTAATCCGTGTTTGTAAAGTTGGGAACATAATTGCTCTGCACAACTTCAAATCTCCCACAGAGATAATATCCTTGTAGTTATTTAAAACAAGACATTTTTGCCCAGCTGTGTCATTTGAAAAATATTATTTATAATACTAGCAGTTTCCAGGGGATTCTTCTGACAATCAGTGCCCGCAAGCTCCTTTTTCTTCATAATGCACAGGGAATATCCTTTTTCTTCGTAAGTCTACCTGCAGCACATCAGTCTAGCAGGAGCTCCTTCATCCCACTACAGAAGAGGATCACATGTGGAAAGTGAAAGTGAGGACTTCCATACTTACCTGAAGCTGACATTGGTTATTTAATGGTTAAATAGAAACTTTCTGGGAAAAGTGGAAAGATGTAAACAGCCACAGCCATTGTACCAAGACTGGTAAGGTTTGGCACCCTTCTGCAATTACAGAAGGTGTAATGAAAGGTGGTGCTTGCTTCTCTTCACTCCCACTCTGGCCTTCCCCACATTCCCTGTGGTGCTGGTGAGGGTAAATACTGCAACCGCTGCTGTCCTTTACTGGCCATTCAGGCTTATAATCCACACTCACTTCAGCCTCCCTGGAGATCGGATGTTTGAGGTTCTTTCTTCTTTCTCTTGTTCCTTCTCTCTCCAAATTGCCTGCCAGTGGCTGTCCTCAGCCTGTGTCAGTCCCTTGCAGAGTAAAGACAAGCTTTTCAGCAAAATGCAGAAAGCAGAAGGAAAAATAAGCGTCTGATGATTGTGCTGCACTCATGTGTCTTGGGTGAGATCTGGTGGCTCTGTACACGTCCCACTGACACCTCCACATCATAATTTGTCTCTAAGAAAGCAGAGCTCTTGCACAGCAGACAGTTCCCTACATGGCCAGTAGCTGCATGCTTTTGGCAGGTGCATCAATGAGACCAAACTGTCAGGCTCAAGCCCCAAAATGTGTCCTCTAAGGAAGGCTCAGGCTTTCAATGTCCCCGAGGAGGCCATGAGCAGTACACAGCCAATGTCAGAGAATGATTTGTCAGAAGAGACCCTGTAAGGAGACAAATGTTTTGACAAAGTCAACCGAGGTATGCCCACTTACAACAACCGATGAAGAAGATCCAGTCTCCTGCAGTACAGACAAAAGGGACCAAATACAGACATCAGCTTCAGTGGTTTAGCAACAGGTATGAGTTAGGATGAGACGCATATTCAGCACCAGTTCAGGAAAAAGGACTGGTGGGATGGTTCTGCAGAGAGAGAACAGAGTGCCACCTCAATCTGGTGAGGAAGCAGAATGTACTTACAGAGGAAGAAGCAGCAATACTAAGAAACTTTCTTAGACCTTTTAAGAAAATTTTAGGATGCTTTATAGGAAAGCACTTCATGCTTTATGAATTATGCTCAGGGTCAGTATGCTCTTATGTTAGGCCAAAAAGAGATGCCAAAGGAATAAGAATTTTAAAAAAAGTAGTTTTAGGAGAGAAAAGTGGTAAAAGTGAACTTTATACCTCTAACAACACAAACTAACCAGTTACAAGATCAAAACTGGTACAGAGATGAACAAAACTGAGTTAAAGGTTACACTCAGTCCTCCCAGAACCCGGATGGCAACTAGATATATCCGCTTGTTGTGTTTAGTTTACTGCTGTTTTATAGCAATTATTAGAGGATAACATGTTGTGATCTTCCTTTGCCCCTGGATTGTTTCTTGCTATGGGGACAATGAAGTTCTTGATTCTTTGCAGCGCTGCTTCCAATGCTTGAGCAGTTTTGTCCCAAAAGCCAACCAACCGTGTGGAGGCAGGAGGGAGTGTGTGGTATCCTTTAGCCCATTTCCCTTCAGAATACACATGTAGTATCTGGCTTTTATCAGTAATGTCAATATGAATATGCATTTCATAACTTTTCCTACTTCTCAGGAAATACCTTGATTTAAAAGGGAAGCGTCTAGCTGTTTTGTAGGCAGGCACTTCTGATAGCCTGTGATGACTTTGATTGTTCCAAAGCTATGCAAAGTGTCCTCCCTGAAAGGAGTGAAGAGAAATACATTTGTGACTAAGTATAACTACCACAACAGGATAAGTTAAGACCACCAGGATTTACAAAGACTTGGAAAAGATAAGAGGTCATAAAGCAAAAAAATACACAAAGAGCATATCTATATTCTTTCAGGAAAAGCATTATTACATCTCCAGATGATAGGAGTTTTGACACACAGCAAGAAAAATGGATCCATACAATTTTGTAATCTTCATCTTTAGCAATAAAGCGACAATTAACCCTGCACATTTGCCAAGTCACTCAGATTAATTTGTCATACTGTGTGTTTTCTCTCTTTTTTAATTGTTTTATTCCTTTGTAGTTCTGAATACCAGCGCAAGATTCTGTCCTGGTGTCCCTGGAATACTTGGACATTTTCTTAAGGTCAAGATGTGGAACTTTCACTGCAATGGAAAGTGATATCATGTTAGTGTGACACAACAGCATAGGATGAGGTGAAGCACTGTAGGAAGAGGGTCACACCAGGAACCTGCTAAGTCTGCGCTAACTTCAGTGTACAACTGGCAGGACCTGATTCCCAGTGGGAGGATGAAAGAAGATACTCTGGAAGACCCAGAGCAATCCTGACTTTATACAGTACAGAGGAGGACAAGGGACAATGTGAAGAGCACCACAGAGGCCATGGTTAGCCCAAGAGAACTTTGGTAAATAGCCACACTCAAGGTGGCAAAATGAGACCATGCACATAGTGAAAGGGTCTTTGAGGTACACTGTATGAATTTTGAGCCAATGTGTTTTCTCTTGATGTGGTGCCTCGGTTTCCTTCTTCTCCTCTAAATAATGACTACTCTTCATGCCTTCAGAAAACAAGAGGATTGATCTTTAAAGTAGCCATGTATTTTACAACAGCATGCTAGTGATACAAATAGAAAAAAATGCAATTTAATAGTCAGCGTGTTTTGGCAAACAGAATTAATCTGTATAAAGCAATAACATATAAAAACCAATTCCTTACATACAAAGTATAATGACAACAAAAATAAAGTATAATGACAACCAAAGAAACAAGACTGATACTTAAAGCATACCTTGTGCCTCTGTCAGTGCCAGTCTAGACAGGGGTCTTGATTTTTAAGGACAGTCTGTTGCATGTTGCATACTGTTACATAAGCATGTCAAAGATCTTGACTGCTTGGGCTCAGGGCCAGATTAGGTAATGGGTGCAGGCATCACATCTTGAATCAAAGAGGTGTTTGGGAGAACTCTGTAAGAAGCCTTGGTGGGAATGGCTGCCCTTCTCTCAGGAGGTGCTTTTAAGCTGGGCACTCTGCTGGTGCTCTCTGCCTAAGCTACCCTGCAGCCACATTGCAGCCGTGCCCATGCCCATGCCTGTGCTCCAAGCTGGCCACCCACCCTAGATGGACTCAAGTCAAGGAATGCAAGCAGCATACCCAGCTTGTTCACATAGTCTCTCTGGCACTGGAAACAAAGCACCATATGCTCGAGCAGCAGGAGCAAAAGGACGAACTCAAGGCAAGGGGAGTTGAGAGCAGAAGGGCAAGGAGGTGCACAAGGAAGGCACCAGGATGTCTTGCTTCATGGTCTCCCCTTCCTCCTTACGGCGCACTGGTGGATAACACACAGCTACCTCCTCTCCCTGCAGCTCTGAGGGGGTGCCTCTTCTGCTTCACTTTCTGATATCCTGCCCTTGAAATGGCTACTGCTTATGGGCATCTTCCCCTCTCTCTTATTGCTTTTGGCCACCATCATCCCGAAGTGTCTTTGCCTTAGTTTCTCCTAGGCACTTGCTGTGCTAGCTGCCTGCTCAGCCCACTGTGCAGGTGAAACCAATGGCAGTATCAGCAACAAGCATTGGGACAAGGAGATCAGGTTCTGTATGCGTGCCATTGTCCCCAGCACAGAACACAGCAGGCAAATCCCGGTGCCACTGTCACTGACGCATAAGGCACAAAGGTGACCTGCATCACACTGGGGCTGCTGGAACCAGACTTAGACTGTATATGCACAGATTTTTAATTAACACAAGATCAATTAGGTCTTTCCTTTTTAAACACGTATAGTCGAGGCTGTTAATGTTTTGTAACAGTTAATTGCCTTTGAAATGTGTGATTTCCATGTTTGTCCTGAACTGTATGTATTTTGTTAAACATTTCCTCTTTTCCTGGCAACTAACAGGAATATATACCTGTACTAGGAACTGAGATAAATGACTTATTGACTCATTTGAAAGAATTTTTGATGATGTAGAAGTCACTTATATTCAATAATCAACCTCATACAGTAAAAGGAAACATAAAAAAGGGACTGCATAAACATCGGCATTACAGCACATGTCTGAAGACCTCTCTAAGCTGTCCAGCTCCTCCTGGGGCTTCTGACCTGGTGCTTCAAGAGTTGCAGATCAGAACTAGAACATCCCATGTCTTCCTACCATCATGCTGGCTTCATGGGTGAGGGATGTAAAGTGTGTTATCAGTCCCTGGGAGTCACTGCAGGCATCCCAGTGACATTCACATGAATGTCCCCTGTGGGGAAGAAGAACTCAACAAGTATCTTATTCATCACTTCAGTACCTGGGAGCCTACAGGCTTTAGAAAATGAAGTAAGTTTCTCTGTCTCTTCTCTTTTTCCATTTCAGGGAAGCAATTTGCTTGTTTTCCTTACACCTTGCATTTCACAGTCGTCTCTGAGTCCCAGCCCAGCCTGCAGACACCCATGGGGTCTCTTATCCCACAGGCCACCCTTGGGGAGGTTGTCACATGGCAGTTGCACACCTTATGTAAGTGAAGGAGCCATGTGGACTGCACAAGTCACATGAAGCCGAACTGAATTATATACTGGATTTTTTTACTAGGTTCTGGTGACTTCAGGACCACAGCAGGGGCCTCTAAAATACTTATGAATTACTGACTGATTCCTGTGCAGGAGAAGGACAAAAAAGACACATGGCAGGTGCACCACGGAGGTGGTACCATAGGGAAAGAATTTCACCATTTCCATGCAGGAATGAGAGAACCAGATATACCTTTTGGAAATGTGTTTTGATGCAAGGTTTGGTTTTTAGCACCTGGATAACATCACAGACATTCAGAGCATTGCTGTAGTCAGTAAAGTAGTATCAAGTAAAGTACAGAGTTCTCCATTTACTTTATCCTGAAGATTTTTCTGCCAAATTGGGTCAGCTTCTAAGTAAAGAATGAGAGCTTTTTAATCTGTCAGCACTGCAAACCTAGCCTGGGATTTGAAAATTACTTTTATACCTAGAAATGTTGTGGACTCTGAATTTGGCAAGCAGTGTTGTTGATGCATAAGATATTACAATATGTAGTCCAAGACCTGATCCTTTTTGCTTTGCTTAGCTTACCATTATTTTAGCAAATGTTTGCTTTGGTGGGTTTTGGCGGTAATATGAGCAAATAAAAGCTCCATAAAGATATTTTTTCCAACATTGAAAATAAAAAATAAACCAACATCCCCCCAATTCTTTAAGAAGTAGCATTTGTCACCGTTATAAAAATACTTTCTCTTATAGACATGAAAACAGATCATAAAATTGCTCTGCCCAGATCTGCAGGGGAATCAAACAGATGGCAGAGCCCACTGCAGTTTGGATGAAGATTTCATAGCTAGATATGCAGGAGAATAGGAAAGTGGTTTCAAGGTCAACAATGAGGTGAAAACAGTGGCCAGATTTTCTTTAGCTAGGAGCATGTGCAGCCTTTCTCACCCATTTAAAGGTAATGCACCAAACCCAGAAATTCTTTCACTAACAGGAGCGAATGCCCTTGGTGCAAGACGATATTGCAACAGGGGGAGAATTTGCTTGCTTAACTGGCATTTTTAAATGCATATTCTACACTATTTTTTTTTCAAATAGTTCTTCATGATTATTTATGTGTGTATATGTGAATATGTGTTTTTTTAATTGTTAGATCTGCAGGTGGTCATCCAGCAGATTGTAAACAATATTAGTTGTGAATTTTGGCAACAAAAATTATTTTCAAATAATGGTTATTGTTATTCAATTAGTTCTGAGCCCAACATGCATCTAGAGCTGTTGGCAGCTGATTTTTTTCTTCTGTGCTTGTGGCTTTTATGCCCCTACAAATCTCTGAATCAAGTAGTTATGGCTTTAAGTGGAAACTTTCCTCATTCGTTTGTTGTGTTCTTTTGCAAATAAAACCCCTTAGCAATCTAGCTTGTCATATCCATCAGGCTCAGCTACACAGATCTGGAAGCTGTATTTCTCTCTTGTTTATTAATCTGGTTTTAGTTAATTTTCACTTCCAGATATCACATGTGCCCATTTTTTTCTGGTTAACGGGATATAAATTACCTTGATAGGCCAGAGCTGTTTGCTGTCTTTTACATGTTTAATTTCTGGATACATTTTACAGAGCCCGATCCCTCATCATCACAAAATAGCTTTTATTGGCTTACAACACAGATTTAGTGCCATGAAATGCACACAAGCGATGGAAGAATCAGACTTGTAGTCTGAATGCTTGTCTCTTCTTTCCTTAAAGTGGGATGTAGACCCTCTCTGGCAAGGGTTGGATTCAGCTCCCAGACCATGAAAAATATGAAGTCTCTGGTTGGTGTGGCTGAAAGAACAGAGGTGTAAATTACTGTAAGGAGGGATGACTCCTACTTGCTATATTAGGATGTTATTTTAATAAAACAATTTTAAAATGTATCATGTTTAGTGTCTCCCTTCCATGAGAGGCAAGGGTTTTGCTTGTTGTCAGTGAAAGAGGTGTTGTACAGCAGCGTTAGTGGACCTGCAATGGGGTCGCTGCCAAGCAAATCAACTCTGCACTGCATCATCTTCTGCTGAATCACTTCTGGTCCCAAGGTTTTCCGCTGAGGGAGTGGAGGATGGTGCCAGGGCCAGGTATCTCCTCCAGGTTTTTTCCTGCAAGGGTTTCTGAAAAAGGGTGGTTGGGGTGCAGTGGTGTCAATTATGCCTTAGTGGACTTGAGCACATTCCCACAACACTTCTTCAGTTATGGGTGGGCTAGATGCCTTTGCCTATGGAATTTTAGTTGCTGGATTCACATGAAGCACTGCAGCAATCCAATACTTCCTGCTGCTTTTCCAAAGAACTGCTGCAGGGACACTCATACACTCATGCATTGCATACAAGGATTCCAGGGCACCTTGTACTTCTCTCTAGAGGCTTTGAGCATTTAAAGAGGTGAGATCTGGGCAACCCTAGAAAAGCCTAAGAACTGGTCCTCAAGTATTACATTTGAGTGGCAGGGACAGACAGGGTGCTGCCATTTCCCTGTTGGTGGCTCAGGGCTAACTACATTCAACTATAGGCAGTCAAAAAGAATAGAAATGCTTCTAAAATTTTCCAAAGCTTGCAAAAATATGCAGAGTCATTATTACTTCTTCTCTAACCGAAAAGGCCCTGATTCACAGGCCAGATTTTTGTAGTTACCATCTCCAGACAGTTCTTGGTGGGACCAGTCAACTTACAGCAATGTTTGCTTAATTTAGAGACCAGCTGGAAGTCCCTCTTGGGTACCTTCTTCATGCCAACCAGCTCACCTGAACAGAGGTGGAGAAAAGCAGTCACAGAGCAGCTGATGCACATACCAACTGTTATCACTGAGGTTGCATGTTAATTGTTGTTCAGACTTGCATTGTCAAACGCACTAATTTTGGTTTTATGCTAGTCAGTCGAGGTCTTGAGCTCATGCTGATCAAGGATCATCATGAAGCAAGTCAGTGAGATTTGTATGCTGAAAGTCACTCATGCTTTGAGAGCCTGCCAGAAATAACATTTCAGAGGGCATGTATAACACTGCCAAAACAAAGCTGATGAATGGCTATGTCATTGAATTTGGATGCAGAATGAGGGTCAAGTTTAGAACCGTCTAGCAGTAGGCTATTCACACAATCTAAACAGGATGGCATATTTTTTAATCAACACTTACTAAAATAAAGTTATTTAGCCCTGTTTTATTCTAAAGTGCAGTAGAGGGAGGGCAGAGAGAAATTAAATCTGGAAGGCAGATGACAAGGCAAGTTCAGGGCCACACCGTGCCAGGCTTATCTGAGCATTTAGGAGTTTCCTCTAGTTAGGCACAGTAAAACAAGGAAGGGAAATTCTGATGGTCTCTTCTGGAACCTGTACACATCCTGGAGCTGGTTCTGCAACACCGGTGTTCACTCTTTTCTTCCAGAAGTATAATTGTTCATGGTTAATATTAATTCAAAACACGGGAATAAGAAGTCTGTAGATGAAATACTGTGTGCTATTTTTTCCTGAAGATGAGAGGAGTTTGATTTAAATGATGAGGCTCAGTTCTGAAAGCATACAGCCTTGCATTTCATTATTTTATTGAAGAATTTTATTTCCCTGGATAACAGGCAGGTGATACAGCAAGAAGTGTATAATGTTTCCTATGTGGAGGAAGGTGGTGAAGAAAAGCACAGAACAGGAACAGAAGGTTTCAGGTCTTGGCTGAACACTCTCCTCTCTTAGCTTTTGTTTTTCAGTTCCGTTTACATAGAACCATAGAATCACAGAATCATTAAGGTTGGAAAAGACCTCAGAGATCATAAAATCCAACCCAACACCACCTAACTCACTAAACCATTCTTCTCTTTAACCAGTGTGTGCTTTCCCATTGCTTTTGGCTGAAAGAGCTTTTTTATGGCAAGTTACTTTGGGCTGAAGCCAGTTTTAGGCAGTTTTACAGTTAAGGACCATGTGACCAATAGAGATATCACAGCAGTTCAGGTCCACCATGACAACTGCTGCGACAAAACTGAGAGCTTACCTAAGAGATAATACTGCCTGCAGTGATTGCCAACCGTGATACTGCTACTTGCTATTAACTTATGAAAAGTGCAATATCATTTCTAATACACACAAAGGACAGTGCATGGAGGTATGTTGGGAATGTCATGGACAATTTAACTAAAATAACTGAATATATGGTAATTGTGGCTACATCCTGCTATGGTTTTTGTGACCTTGGTTTTATCCTTTCTCGGAGTGATGACTAGCCAGTCCATATCTATGGAAAAAGGGCCAGTCCTTGGTGTGGCATTATGTCCAGATAACGACATAGCAGACAGATGACTAAGAAATCCACTTAATGTAAATTAGTTGTTTGTAACCAGAGAACTCATGTAAGAGCTCATGATGCACATGGCTCAATGGAAAACAAATACAATAAGAGAACAACAAATATGTAATTAAATGGAGTTTAGAGCTGAGGCTATCTATCCAAAATCATCTATATAGTGTTGCCATAATATCTAGCGATGGACAAATCCACCCTGTTGGATCTGGATATACTGGTTTAATAGATATTAGTTAGTTCTACATCTGTGCTTCGATTACTAAATGGCTTATACAAGGTAAATTAAATCTCGTGGCAGAACATTCCATTAGAAAAATTACCTAAGCTTTACAGACCCAAATGATTGCAGAGCTGTTCCAAATCACAAGTGATGATTGGTACCAATCTTTTTATTAATTTATTGCCTTCCCCTAAATAGGAGAGTTGTTCTTCAGATGAAATGTCTCGGGTAAAAGAAGAACTGAACTCCAGGAAGATGGAGGACCTTGATTCGACATAGCAAAGAGGGTAATAAGGATTGAAGAATTTGTGAATTATGTATTAGTTTGCAGTTTGAATTCAGCTCTGGCAGAAATCTTGCCAAGATGCCCAGTTCTCTTTCCACACTTATCTCTGGACAGCCAGGCTGGTAGCTGTCCGTTTCATTCAGTGAACAGTCAGATTTTGAACCACATACTAAATAGTTAGCAGTGTCTCCCTCTTCCTCCTGAACAAGTCAGTTTCGGTTATCTATAAGGTCAGAGCTAGAGCAGGGCTGTGCGAATAAGGAGCTTGTCTTTAGGTGCACCCTTCTGCCCAGCTCCTCCTCAGATGCCTCATCCTGCGCTCCTAGAATGGACCACAAACACTTTGTCTCTGGTCAGGGACTTCATCATGTCTCAAAGATTCCTCCTCTTCCTCACAGCCACCAGCCGTTAGTCATGTGGGTCTGCAACAAAAGTGCTGGCTGCTTTGTCCCCTGGTCTCCTTGTGCTTCCTCACGTTCTCCCAAATAGCCCCTGCCCACACAGTGAGGTTTAGACCTGGCTGGTACAAATTCCTGCAGCATGCATTTGTCTGTGTACAAGCACTGATTAACTATCGTCCCTCTCCAAATATCCCTGCAAACAAACAGTGGCAATTCAAATGTTTGCTGAAAAACAAAGGAAAGGGATGAAAGCCTGGCTGAGCTGGATCATCTGTCTGCTTAGGCACAAATACTTGAGACCATTTTCCATTGTTTTCTCAGCTAATTTCCAACTATATACTTAACTGCATACCTAATTGGTCACTCGCTGTTGGTGTCTATGACCAAAACATACCGATAGTTTCCAGAGAGAAGTATGTTTCATTCTCCTGGGCGAAACAGAAGGTGACGATGCTGAAAGCCTGGAGGATGAAGGTGGGCCTTCATAGGAGGGAGGACGAAGTGGCTGTACTTTCATTAGATGAAGAGGTCATATTTTTAAAGGTCAGATCTTTCATCCTTCATTTCCTACGTACAATCTGACCAGTGCTTTGAAGTGCATTGCTGCTCTAGCTGTAAATAAAGAAATTTAAATTTAGGCTGGTTTATGAAGCAGCACTCAACACTATAGCTTACATGGCATCTCCTCTTCTGAGGCTCGTAAAAAGCAAATATATGCCAAAAGGTGTTGCCTTACAACTGGTGTCAGATTCTTGTAGAATCAGAGATTGGAAATGAACATCTCAGCAATGATGAAAACTGCTTTGTTTTTGGAGATCAGGAAGTTAAATGGATAGCCTGTGTCAATTTTTCCTGCTTCAGCTGTGCAGCAGTGCTAAAAACAGACAAAAACACCAGCAGTTTGCTTGCTTTTATGAATGCAGGTTGCCCTAGTTTATATGGATGTACGTGCCTGTGTGTATGTATGCACAGTTACTCTGGGTGAATGGAAAGAAGAGCTCCACCTATATAAAATGTCATGTATTTTGGGGCTGTTACAGGCTCAGAGGGAGACTGGCAAGGGTTGGTTAATGCAACCAGAAATGTGGCTTATAAATCAGAAAAAAAAAGGACTGCAATGTACCTGGAGTAGCCAGTTGTGCTTTATGAATAGGGTGTCCTGGGGGAGTGAGTAGTGCCGCTGGACATGGAGTACAGCTGTGTATAGTATATAGAGATGGTTTAGAAGACAACCTACCTGCCTAGGCTTGCCTTTGCCATATTAGGTAGGTGGCCCTTGGTGTGGTCTAACAGAGTAAACAAGCTCAGTGGCCTTTTTTTATAGAATTTATCAAAATTAATAATAGAAGGAACATAATGTGAAACAAGCATGCTACTTAGTTTATTTACAAAGCTAATAAAAATGCAAAAAATACAGTAATCAAATTATGTTCTCAAGTAAAAATGAGTCAATAGATTAATAGCTTCAAAGTGCTTCCATACCAAATTAACACAATAAGCAATCAAATCAAATGATGAGGCTGTCACTTTCACTCCCACTCCTTGTCACTAATGAAGTTGTGCTGAGTGAGTCAGAGGAAGAGTTGTTTGCTTTCAGACCAAAAGTATCCGGCATCCTACCCAAAACACTCCTTTCACTTGGCTGGGGAGAAGCACAGGTCACATGATGTGTTCAATTTGGACTTAGACCCTTAACAATCAAGAATGACAGAGGTGACTTATATCCCTCTTTCAACCTAAGTTATGTGCAGCTATCCAGGCACAAACAATAACTCTTCATATAACATTTCTTACAGTCTTGTGGCTTTTTCAGGGCGACGTGTGTCATTACTAATTCCCCTGCCCATGCACACAGTTTGTAGGATAGCAGATCTACCTGTGTAACACAGACGGGATTGCTAAATAATGTATGATGGCAGCTTTTGACAGCTTTTGACCTCTTCAGAACTTCCCGACTAGCTCAGTGGCAGGCTGACATTTGTTTTTACGCAACTGTGAAAGGTGTTTCTCCCTGAGCTGTACACAAACACTTGTTTGTAACTGGGGGAGGAGGGTGGTGGGAGGAAGAGAGAAAATAATTGGACTGAAGTCAACCTGGCAGAGGAACATTTCAGTGAGGAGCCAGCAGTTGTTCCTGCCAGCCGGGCAAGTGCCTCTGGCCAGGGCTGGACCATGCTGAGTCCCCGGAGCAGAGCTGCTCAGGCACTGCTTGATTCACTACTGGTGACACATAAATTAATGGGAGGCAATATGGGGAAAAATCAGGAGGAATGGAGAATGTACTGCTCAACAGTCCCCAAGAAAATACAAGCTAGGAGAGGGTGCGCTTTCTGATGACTGTAGAATTTCCTTCCTGAAATGAAGCTGAACCTCAATGAGTGCTGGGGATAAGAAGGGCTGGATTTATCCTGCATAGAGATATGCTGAGGAAAAAAAACAGCTTTCTGAATATTTCTCTCACTAAAATATCTCACTAGGAGAGTTCAAAGGCAGATACTAGTGGGCTTTATCAAATGAAAGAGCTTTCAACCCATCAGAGAGCAACATTGTGCTGCCCAAGGAATATGAAGATAAGCTACTATAATTTCACGCTGTGTTATTTTATTCCATAAGAAAAACTATTACTTCCTTTCACAAATTTATAACGGTGACCATACAAATTATGGTTTGATGTCACAGCCAGTCTCACATTTTAGCTACCAGGGAAGAGAAAAAGGTAATTGCAAAATGTACAATGACAATAAAACAGCAAAGCTAGGTGGTTATGTTAGCAATTATTCCTGATGTGTGCATGTTTCCACTATATCTAATTTTCAAGACAGAAATTTATTTTAAAGAAAAATCCTTCCCAGAATTCTAATAAAGTCCAGAGGAAATGGATGGTGAACCTTGTGGTGAGTTGGGTGAGCAGAATTAACAAGAGGTAGCAGGAAAGTTAGCAGAGATGTCCTTTATTGCTTCCTCACACCTTCAGGGACAAGAAGTCAGTCAAAGACTGACTGAAGAAAACAGGTATCAGCCTGGCTGTCATTGCTTGGGAAGTAGCTGGAGTGTTGCAGACTTTGGATATGCAGTAAACAGGCAATCCAAGAAAGCAGTACAGCATCACTTCTCTGAGCAGATCACCATAAGCAACAACCAGAAATTTCTAGCAGGTGGTGAGAGAAAAGCCCCTGCAGCAAGTCTGTGTGGGTTGCTAGCAGGAGCACAGTGGTCCTCTTCTTTCCTGATACTGTTCTAAAAAGTTGGGAGGACACTGAAGCCAACCTCTCAGGACAATGGCATTGACTTTAGGAACTCTTTTTAGTGAGGATGAGTCAACAGAAAGTGGGCTGTGGGACAAGAGAAAATCCTTCAGGGCATTCTGACTATTGTAGTATGTGCTTGTTTAACATGGCTAGGAATACTGTTATTAAAATAAATATTTGTTGCTAAGATACCCTCTTAGTTCAATAACCTTGAAATCTAGTTTGTGGCATTAGACTGAAGGTGCAGATTTTTTTATAGATATGTCATTACAGCCATTGTTGGCAGACCAAGGAGGCAGGGAGGGAACTCCTCAAACATTAATAAGAACTAGAGAAGTTACTCGCAGCAGCTCTGACCTGGAGGGCAAAGCTATCCTTGGAAGACAAGCAGCTTGCTGAGTGGGAGCAAGAGAGAAGAGGGAAGAGGAAAGCAGTGGTAAAGGAGCAGGGAAAAAAGCAGCAGTATGAGCCACAAGGGAAGGGAGCGTGCTGCAGCACCCAGGCCTGAAAAATGCCACCACAGCTGCAGCACATCAGCCAGTGAGGAGGAGCAGCAGAGGCAGACCTGTGAGAACGATAGCATGTCTTCTGACACCAAGGATCCATCATCCTTACTACATGAATTTCAGGGGTTTTACTTGAGTCTGGCTCTGGACTTGTCCCATGAGCTGAGGTCTAGTCAGGGGCTGGACCACCACAGATGTAATCCTGTTGTCCGAGCACAAACAAGCACCCAAAGAGATCTAATTTAGGTCAGGACAAGCCTACTTTTTAGGCATCTAGGCAATGGTATAGAAACGTTTATTCCAGCCTTCCTAAAGCAAATTCTCTGTACCGTTAAGAGAGAGAAAGATGTGTCCCTAGAAATTTCCAGATATGAATTCAGCATCGTTGATTGAGCATCTCTCTCTCCTTCCATTGATAACTTAAGAAATGAGTAGGAAATGCTGGATGACTCATTCCACCAGAGGTACTGCTTTTCTGAGGAGGATCAGCAGCTTTTTAAAGAAAAGACAGTGGCATCTGCACATCTTTTTTCTTCATCTGCCTCTCCCTGCCATCTCACCATGTAATAAGAGTAGGGGGTGGAAACTGTGCCTTGAGTCTGAGCAGCCCTGGTTCTGTGCTTTCCTCAGCCTAAGAAGATTTGGTTTTGCCTTATATGAGAGTATGCCAGCCTCAGCATGGAGGGGAGCCAGGGAGGGACCGTGAGGAACCCTTTGTCTCTCCTGTTGACAGGGTACCCCACTGTAATCATTTAATGGGGCTTAGCTCACAAACCTCATGGGGCTCATGAGGAAAGCTTAGTAAAAAGGAGGCTGAGTCTCATCTGGGAAGCGGCATGAGGCTCTGCTCCTTGCAATACGTCAGTAACAACACAAGTGGTCACCAACCAGGATCCAGGGTGTTTTGGGAGAAGTCACTGACTGCCTGTTCTTGAAGGCTAACTGGAGCCATTTTCTTCTTGCCTCTTCTGCTTCCGCCTCCATCACCCTCACCTTCCAGACAGAGAGGGGTCAGGATAAGCAGGGAGGTTCTTCACGCATTTAGATTTCTACCAGAACAGGTCCCAGACATGTACTGTACCCTGCCCACACATGCATGCACCAGAAAAGTTTTAGTCTGCAGAACTCCTTACCAGCAAGCTCATGAAAGCTTAAAAAATATCACCCCTCTCTTACTAGAGACTGAGCCAAAAGGGAAAGCACCAGGGTTGGATCCTGGTTTCAGACGCAGATTTCCCAGGGCAATGCTGGAGCACAAAGAAGATTTCCTCCATATTCCTCTTATTTCTTGGGGATTTAGCAGCTGATATGTTATTAACATTTATATTTCTCAATTCAGTTTATAACATTGCATTACAAAGGGCTTTGCCAGATGGTAACCTTTGCTGTAGCAGTTTTAAGATATTATTGCCTCCAGCTGCCTGCTCGGTCCCTCTGTTCAAAGTTACAACCTTGAGTCAGTAGAAGTGGACGTGCACCCTGCACTGTCTGCTCCCATTCACAGTCTGACACATTAAGGCCTTCAGCTAATGCTGTGGACCGTAATTTGAAGCAACTAAGGAACAGGTGACATTTCCTTCTGCTTATGTTGCTAAGGGGGTGATAACTTTTGCAATTGGGAGTGAGTGACAGCTGGAGCTGGTCACATATTAAGACAGGAGCTGCAAATTTCTCAAAGTTCACATATGGCAGTCGTAAGCTGTGCTGGTCCTAGAAGGACTTTACTTATATAGTAATACAGGTACACTGACTTGAACAAAACAGTTCATGCTTGAGTGTGTAGCTGTATTGCCATTTCTGCCCTTTGTGCTCCTAAAGAAAGAAAAGCTCTATTTTATGAGCAAAACAAACTATCCCAAAGAACAAGAATTCTTGCCAGTATAGCTGGATCTGCACCAGAGGATTCTGCTGACACAGCTAAGACAGTCCAGGGCTATGCTTCTTCTCCCTCCTATCAACACACCAGTCTGGAAAATATCTGTAGTAGAGACTGGAATAAAAGCAATCATAATAGTTTGTCTTTTCTGCAGTGCTCCAATTTAAACAGGGTCATCCAGGTAGCACTCGTGTTCACAGTTTTACTGCTGAGAGCAATTTCATTGCCCTGCAAAATTCAACTGGTGGTGATGTAGTGCAGCTGTAGAATTAGAAAGCCCAATTATGGCCAGGCTCTGTCTGCAAAGCTCTCAGCTTTGGTGGTTGGAGCCACCATCATATTCACCTGAGAGCAGGAATGTGCCAGAGATGCCCCACAGCCAGCCTCTGAAAACAAGATATTGAGGAGCTTACAGTTACATCTAGCTGCTGTGCTGTTGGCTTGTATAACCAGTTTCTACTTATAAAGTAGTGATTCTGGGAGGGTATAAATACTGTCATAACAGTTCTGAGAACAGTGTTGAAGGAGAAACATGGGTTAGCAGGGATGGCTCTTGAAGTGCTCCTGATACCTCTTTGGAGAGGTAACCTATCCTAGGAAATGAAAGTCCTCCATTCTTTTCTTTGTCCCTGTTTAATGAGAGTTGTGAACTATATAGCGTCTTCTACAGTCTTCAGACCAAGAACCCGGGGACAAGTTACTATGTTCATTAAAGCCAAGCAGGTAAAATCTTGATCCTACTGACTTCAGTGAGGCATGGATTTTACTTTATGTGCACAAACTTGCCCGTGTGTCCTTTTGTACTGTATTCTGCTGTTCTGTAATATTTAATTATTTCCTAGTATTAATGTTTAACATAGGTTTTTTTGTTTGTTTTGGTTTTGGGGTTTTTTTTGGTTTTTTTACAGTTTTAAGTTAGAGTTGATTGCTTCCAGTTCTGTCCTGAGTTTCTGGTAACTGAACCATGCCCCTTTTTCAGAAGGGGGGGTGTATGAAGATATTATTTTCTGAACCTGGGACCAGGAGATAAAGAGCCCGATGTGCCATTGCCTACCACTTGTGCAGCCATTTAAAGGACCCAGCAGTATATGTAATGCTTCCCCATTCTTCACCAGTGATAGTCTATGCTTATGTTTAAGTGGTGTGAAGAACAACCCGTTATGCTGACCAGTGGAGGATGAGGTCCACAGACACCCACTTTCTCATCCTGCCTCTCCTAGTAACTCCTCAGTACAGTAGCCTTGGGCATTTCACTTTTTGTCCCTCCACTTTTTCTCATACTTGTAAACCATGGATATATACACTCTATTGGCTGTTATGATGACTATTAATTATTGTTCATGAACTGAGCTGGAAATTAAGGTATTGTGCAAATATTAAGTGTAATTTAATTATTCAATATTCAGAATTATTTGACCCTATGGACTATTTTTAGCTCTCATTTCTTAGTCTATACAGAAAACATACTAATTTATTTCAGTCTGCAGAACATTCTGTTAATGGCAAAAGGTATATATGCCTTGAAACTGGCTGCTGTAGGAGTAGGAGACTCTCTAGATTACTGTAATTCCTAAGGTGATGTTTTCTGGGATTTCAGCTCATCACATAAAGAAATTTTTATTTCCCAGCAATCTAAATGCTGTATTTTTCATCTCAGCTATCTGCCCCTTCTGTTGTCTTTTCTATAAACCAAAGAAATATTTGAACCATCTTCTATACCCACTAGTGCACCGTCTTTCTCCCCTGTCACCTCCCTTACTTTCTTAGCATTGCATGCCATGGTTTTCACAACTTTTGCTATATAAAACCTACCTGGAGGTTCTCCCCATCTGGAAACAGTTTGGTTTTAAGATTACCCTGTCCCAAATCTTCTTTTCAAAACTTGCTTCATTTCTCTTGCCTGATCTCCTGCTAATTTGTTCATATCTTTTCAAGTTTTAAACTAAGGAAAATAAATTGCTTTTTTAACGATTTATGGCTGAAGGGTTTGGCTGAACTCTATATGCATGGCTCAGATAAAGACTTCCTGTGTCATCAGATATGAGTCAGTCATGGTTCAGCTGAATGGATGTTGCTTGACCTCTGGCTGTCTTCACCAACTCATGACATGGATCGTGTGTGTGTGCATGTGCACTGGTGGAAACAGGCAGAGAGCTGCACTTCACCTGTTCTGTGCTGACCTGCCCCCTCAGGAGCACTGCCTGTGCTGTGTGCACTTTGGGGACCACCACCAATCTGCTCATTGAGTAGATTATTGTCATTATTATGCCTCTTCTCTCTGAGGTACTCTGGGTAGTTTTCACACTTTAGAGAAGAGCAACTCTTGCTCTGTGGAGAATTCAGAAGGACCTCTGTCCCTCTGCCTCCAGCAGTCAGGAAGAACAGGGTCCTAATGTTTGTAGCCAGCTAAAAAAAAATCATACTTCAAAAGTCATAGCGAGGATTTAAGGAAATTGGTGAGAGTGAGTTGTGTGCTCAGCTGCTTGTCTTTATGATCAGATAGAATCAATGTTCAGACAACAAAAGTTTATAGTAAGTTTCTCCACTGAATATTTCTCTTCTACAGACATTTTTGGTGAGTCTACAGAGACTAAGTCAAGAAATGCCCAGAATTTCTCAGATTCTCAAATCTGTGCACTGCCAGTAACTCTGTTCAGGGAGTACTGGATAAAATCTAAAAGACTCGGTGACCATTCTGTGCTATGCACATAGCACAGCTGCTACAAAGGAACCTAGGAAAAAGCAGACCAGGATGTTTTTACTGTAGAGGTGAGAGAACCAGGAGGCCTTTCAGACTGTCTCCTAACCTAATGGTTGCCCTTGAGATTGCCCTGCCTCATGTGAGATATGATTCAGGATCCTATAAAACCTTCATGGCCTCAGGCAGCATCTTTTTCCAGAGGAACAGTAGGAAGGAAACACAAATGTAGTAATTTATGAAGCAATACAGAGCCATCAACCAGTTCTTCTGGCCTAGTCCCTGAGGAGGAGGCCAGAGAGGCAGACCAAGATAAATGGCCATTGCTCTGACCTTGTCTTGATTCATGCACAAAGCCAGAAGTCAGTTATTTTTCTGGAAAAAAAAAATTGGAACTGTACAATATCTTTTGTCCCACAAAAGCCGAAATACCTGTAAAGGGATTTCTTCTCTTTACTGAGGGGTGGCTCTGAGCAGGCTGAGAATGGTGAGGCTGTGGAGAAGAAAAGTCTGTAACAGACAGGCTATACCTGTTTCAAATACTCCATATTCTGGGCAAGGTTAGTGGATTCACTGAGACCCTCCTAGATATAAAGGGACGTTGAAATGGAGCCTCTGGGGAGAGATGTGAGCTCAGTCCTGTGCTAAAGAAAATTAAGACTCGATAGGGACTTGGCTGAGTGGGAGGTGATGTCTTGTGCAATAACAACAACAGGGTGCATGTATGCCTGTGCAAGCTCATGCTGGAGCAGATTGATCTCAGCAGAGAGAACAACTCTGGCTGTGCTGATGGTGGAGTGGAACATGTGTTTACGTGCGCAAGTTAAGGCATAGTCATGTATTGCATAAAACTTAAGTGTCTGTGCTGAGGATGAACGCATCTCAAGAAGGATCACTGCATACTAAGGGCAAAGAACAGAAGTCAGCAAGCAAGGCTTCTGCTAAGGGAGCAGCAAGTGAAAGAGGAGTCAGCTGCAGAAGAGGGTAGCCCTACACTTGAGAGATGAGTCATTGAGGCAGCTGTGAATGGGAGCCCCAAAACAGGAAACCCTGCTGGGTAATGCTGTGTATCTACATGTATTACCATGGAATGGGAGGCATGAGACCCTCATATGGGTTGGATAGTGACAGTTTAGGAGCAAAAATGCGGAGAACTGATGGCAGACAGCGTGGCTCTGTGCTTGTAAGGAGAAATGCATGTGAAGGACAGGAACCAAACAAGATACAGAAATAGCTGTGTAGCTGTACCCGTAGCTACAGAAAAGAAACAGTACTTTGAAAAAGCAAAACTTGCATCTTGCTGGAAGGATAAAATTGAGTACAAGGGTTTTCCACTGGAAAAGGAAGGGGGTAACCTGCTAAGAAGAGAGGGGCTTGGTGGCATCTTGCTTTTTCTTGGTATGGCAGTTACTGTGTTGAGTCCTGGGGTATGAATTTTGCTACAGTATCACAAATAATTAAACATATCTGAATAATTAAGCACATCTGAATGGAGAGGAAGGAGTACTGGAGACTGAAAATGGGAAATTGTCATTCCACAGAGGAAAGGGGTTGAGTAACAGTCAGGATGACTTTTTGTGTATTCCCAGCACGTCCATGCAGCAGCTACAGCAGTAATTTAGTAATCAGTTTGAGTCAGAGTGCATTTGAACTGTTACAAAATACATGGTTTGATTTGGTTTCATACCACAGTTCTTCTTCTATGACTGTTATGGTTTACTATTAGTATATAATATTCTGCCTAACTGTATTTTAATAGCACACTATGGACAGCTCTGTGCCCTGCACAAAACACAATATTTAAACAAAGAACTGTGGATTTTTAACCCACTCATATTTTATGACTAAGATTATTGAATAGTACTTACAGTACTCCAACAATTTTCTGCAGAGGTTACAGTGGCCTTTCACTAATACAGTGAGTATAGCAAGTTGCTACATTATAATGTGGCCTCAGCTTCTAAAGTTTGAAACTTGGCAGGTAGAAATGGAGACAACATCAGGGACACTTGAACCACATGGTGGATAAGGAATTGGCAGGATGGTTGCACTCAAAGACTTGTGGTCAACAGCTCAATGTTCAACAGTTGAATGTTCAAGTGGAGAGCAGTGACGAGTGGCATTCCTCAGAGGTCAGTACTGGGACCAGTGTTTAACATCTTTGTGGGAGACATGGACAGGGGGACTGAGTGCAGTCTCAGCAAGTTTGCCAATGACAACAAGCTGTGTGACGCGGTCGACACGCTGGAGGGAAGGGATGCCATCCAGTGGGACCTTGACAGGCTTGAGAGGTGGGCCAGTGCAAACCTCATGAAGTTCAACAAGGCCAAGGGCAAGGTCCTGCAACTGGGTCGGGTCAACCTCAAGCACAAATACAGGCTGGGCAGAGAAAGGATTGAGAGCAGCCCTGAAGAGAAGGACTTGGAAATGCTGGTTGATGAAAAGCTGAACATGATCTGACAATGTGTGCTTGCAGCCCAGAAAGCCAACCATGTCCTGGCCTGTATCAAAAGCAGTGTGACCAACAGGTTGAGGGAGGTGATTTTCGCCTCTACTCTGCACTAGTGAGACCCCACCTGGAGTACTGCATCCAGCTCTGGGGTCCTCAGCACAGGAAGGACATGGACCTGTTAGAGCAAGTCCAGAGGAGGATCACAAAGATGGTCAGAGGGCTGGAGCACCTCCCATATGAGAACAGGCTGAGAGAGTAGGGCTTGTTCAGCGTGGAAAAAAGGTGGCTCCGAGGAGACCTAATAGCAGCCTACCAGTACCTAAAGGGGGCCTACAGGAGGGATGGGGAGGCACTCTTTATCAGGGAGTGTAGCAACAGGACAAGGGGTAATGTCTTTAAGCTGAAAGAGGGTAGATTTAGATTGAATATTAGGAGGAATTTTTTTACTGTGAGAGGAGTGAGGCACTGGAATGGGTTTCCCAGAGAAGTTGTGGATGTACCATCCCTGGAGGTGTTCAAGGCCAGGCTGGATGAGGCTTTGAGCAACCTGGGCTAGTGGAAGGTGTCCCTGCCCATGGGACAGTTGGAAGTAGACGATCTTTAAGGTTCCTTCTAACCCAAACCATTGCATGATTCTATGATTCTATGACTTTCCCAGAGTCTTTCTGAGGAGTCAGATGTGAATTAATTACAACATGGGCAGAAATGTGGCTGTTGCTTCAGGATATATACCAGA
The DNA here is from genome assembly GCA_013400615.1 of Syrrhaptes paradoxus. Lineage (NCBI taxonomy): Eukaryota > Metazoa > Chordata > Aves > Pterocliformes > Pteroclidae > Syrrhaptes > Syrrhaptes paradoxus. Next base: position 73,432 of record VZTO01016702.1, on the reverse strand, counting down.
AGTCCATCAGGAAGTTGATGTGATATCAGATGAGACTCCATACAAAGCTGAACTAGGACATTTGGACATTGTCTGATCCTGGAGAAAGAACTCACAGTTAATGCAAACACAGGTATTGATCCTCATCCTGCTACTTGAGTGGGCTCATTTGACATTTGACCTCAGCCCCAGCGCAGGTTCAGCATCAAGCAGGGACAGCTTCATGGCTCATTCCAGTTGGGGCACACTGTTCAGCACACCTCCCAGACACTTCTGAATTGTTTTTCATCCCTGAGTGTGTAGAGGCTACAGGTGAAGAAAAATAAAACTATTTGTACCTGGCATGCTGAGGGAGGTTGGAGGAAGTGCCCTCTGACTCAGGCTGCTCTGACACTGCTGTGACAGAGCCGTGAGTCTGCTCCAGCTCCCACAGAGTCTGCCGATGCAAATGCCTGGCAACAGGGTACAAAGCCACAATCATTAGTAGCTCTTAAGCACAGCAGTTTGGAAGCAGAGTAGGAAAACACAAAACCTCTGACTGCAGGAAGCTAGGATCAAGTCCTAGCACCCGAGGAGAAATTGAAACCTGGGTACTAACATCCCCATTCTGAACAAGTCACAAATGCTTTTGGCCACTGTGGTGACATATGGCTGAGTATGCCATTAATAGATATGGGATGACATCTAACTGAAGTCACATCTCTGTGCTGAACATAACTAGGTGACCATGTCATCTACAGTAAAACAGGGTACAAGCACGACTGTGTAACAGGATATGTTTCTGGATGACATAGTCATGGAAATGACTAGCTGTCACATTTTGGGAACATGGCACAAGGTCTTCATCATCTGGGAAGAGAATGACAGAACATCAAACTGTGTGCTGCTGTAGACAGCCTGCCTGTAGCAAGACTGAGAAGGGCTGCCTGTACACAAAACCAGTACACTTCTAATTCAGCATGGGACTAGATGAGTATCAAGTCAGGTAATGCCCCATTTAAATTATTTTTTTAACCAATTTTTTTAGTTCTTGGTAAACCCGAACTTCTGTTTTATATAGATGTGGTTGTATGTTTGCTAGAGAGCAATTGTCCCTTCTATTCTCCTTGGCCTTTCCATTTTGTACCAATAATCTCACAGCAAAATCTCATTAATGCCTTCTGAAAATAGTTCACAGAGTTGCGGTTTCTGTCAGAGCAGCTGATTTCGCATTCCAGACTCAGTGAACATCACACAAGCCAATGCAGTGGCTTGGCACAGCAGTACTCACAAGTTCCAAATTATTTGCCTGTCAGGCACCCATTTAAATGGCATCGTGTCTGTGATAAACAGCTCTGTCCTCATTGTCCTCTCTTTAAAACCTATACCACTTTCTGATTATTTCAGGAGGAGTGGATAAAGGCCCTGTCATTTTACATTGCTTAACGCTTTCCATTACAAAAGACCACCGTGATATGTCATGAGAAACTTTCATACATTCCGTCTTTTAGGGGGCTGGATTTTCAGCAGCAGCAAAGCCTTTTGGCTGAAAAAGTACAATTCTTGTTAGGTTTTGTCTGATTAATTGTGAAAAAGTATGTTGTCCCCAAAAACCCATCCTTACTTTTAATCTTTGGGAAAAACTTGCTTCCTTGCCAGCATCACCTTTCTGAGGATGGGCTGTGGCTGCAGCAAAACTGCCCATTTCACCCCTCTTGGGATGCCCCAGTACCACTGTTGAAGCAATGAGCGATGAGAAGAGAATCAGGCCAGGGTTTCCCTCTCCCTGTGCAACCATACATTCTTCTCAGCCCGGTACACAGCAGCGGAGCACCTTCTTTTCTGGGGCACCATGTTAAACAGCGGCGTTCCTATTCCTACCTCCGGCTCCTCGCTCCCCAAGCATTCCACAGGGTTCCCCTCTATGCGGAAAGTAGAGAAAGAGCAGGCTGAGCACCACAGTCCTGAGTATGTCCATTCCCAATTCAATTGTCCAGACATATCTATCTTGTGTGATTTCTTATGTCCTCCTCTCCCCTGCAAATTTATGTGGGGCTGAAGGAAAAGCAGGAGACCTACAATCTTCTGGAGAGTTGGCTGGAGAGTAAATGGGATTCCCTAGAGTATTTTAAGACAGCACTAGATGTCTGCATTTAGAGAACAGATTTAAACCCTCTTATTCATGTCCCCTTTCAGACACTTCAATATACTTGTCTGCAGTACAGCTATCTGCAGGGGGAGTAGGTGTCTCAGCTCGTATTACTGTCACTGCAGAGCCAATTAGTACCATTCAGAAGAACCTGGAGAATGCACCAGATGTGCCTGTTTGAGGGAAGCCCCATTGACTACAGTAGTAGGATAGGTAAGTGGCTCACATGTGGACAACTATTCTAGCAACACCTAAATCTAGGTGTCTGGGTCTGGAGCTGAGTCCCATCCTCTACGACTGTGCCTGGGGTTCAAGTCCATCTCACAATGGCAGCAGGTTGCTATAGTTACATATAATTTTTTCTTTATCATTTTCTACTATATGGGGAAAAAAACAGGGAATTACATTAAAGAAACCCCAAATGTGAAGAAACTTCATGTTAAGAAACAAGATTCAAGTTGCAAAGTCAGACACTTGAAAATTAAAAGTGCTGTATGTAGTTACCCATGCAACACCTAATTCAGTCATCTTGTGAATATATTGCCATTTTCTAGATTTTACAGCATTATATTTTTTCATATCCACCCATATCTTCATTTTGCATTTCAAATTACTTTCTTCCCATTTTTAGTGATACATTATTAATATAAATATAGCAATACAAATATATTACAAATATCGCTATACGAAAGCTATATTTATCTAGGTTGCGTAGTCAAGCACTTGAAAGTTAGGAAATGCCAGATGTATGCACTGCAAGCACAGTGAGATACATTCTCTATCCCAGAAATCTTGTGAATCAAATTAACACAAGATGAACCATCTGCTACAGAGATAGGATGGGAAGACAAAAATAATAGTGACCAGAACAAGTAATTATTAACTAGGTATGAGTACTAAGAGAAAATGAGCGATTGCCTTTATTTTCTTCTCAGTGGTTTCAGGAGACCTCTTGGCCCTGGTGCTGTTGACATTCCTGGAATAATATTTTGTATATTGTCCATATCCCTGGATCTTCTGAGGTAACATAATCAGAAACAGTGTGCCTGTGGGGACTCAGACACGCCTTCCTCAAATACCTCCTGACAGACACGGTCCTGGTGTTAGGAACTGACAGTATGAAGTGGGCGTTCCTCTAGCAAAATTGCTGCAAATAAAAAAATCGACATTTCATGTTACAGAAGTGACTCTAGGCCCCAGTGTAACTCCACCACCCCGCAAAGCCAGTCCCCTGCAGCCCAGGTCCTGCTGTGAGGGGCCTCACATCACTGTGAGCTGGCACATGCTCGGATTAATCTTCTTCTTAATTACTTCATTGTGTTATTATTAGGAGCAGATCTCTGAGCATGGGTGTGTGCACACGATAGTGAATATTGCATGCAGAGTTGTGATCCCAGTCTTTGGATCTTTGTGTCTAAGTACATTCTGCTGTCTCTACTGATAGAGAACAACATCGACACTGCCTCGGACTCCACCTGGGATATTTTAGACATTGAGGACAGAGAAAAGAGGATATAAAACAGGATTAGGTTCTCAATTCTTTCTCCTTACTAGTTGCTCCACCAGAACATTAACGCTAACACAACTCCTGAGCTCTTTATGATGTCTATATTTTTATGCTCATACATGAACATCTTGACAAGAGGAATGTAAAAACAGACAGTAACGTCATTTCCTCTCCCTTTTGCTGGACTGGATGAAGGTCACTCTTTTGCTCCAAATGCATCTTTCTCTAGCAGCCTCTGTAGAGCATCCCAATCTGCTTTGTGCTACAGGTTTTTGATGAAGGTACTGGAGGAAAAGTAGACTATTGGGATTGCTGGGGAAGTCTTTCAAAAAACTGCCTGAATTACTACTAATCTACTAATTTAAGACTCCGATCCATGTCTTTACTGTGGGACCTAGGGGTATTTCCCAGCTTGTGGATCTGTGTATACCTTTTTCCCACTTCCAGTCCCAGGGTTGAGTCAAGACTTGGAAATGCACCAGCCTCCTGCCTCCTTACCCCAAATCCCAAAAGCTGCTATGAGTCAGCCAGAGAAGAGCAGTGACAGGCTTTCCCTGCTCTTCTAACTGAAAGAAGAGGAGAGCAGGTCTGTGGGGCTCACCACAGTGCCAGCACAGCCTATGCTACCTTAGCAGTACCAAGTCATGAGCACTTCATATTCCTCCACAATCTGTTCTCAGTTTCTGGTGCATTAGATGATTCATAACACAGGGGAGAAGAATAACTAGATGTAAACAGCAACTCTCACCATGCTCCTATTAATAATCTCAGAGCATTGTTGTCCCACCACATTCTTCCCACTAGCTGATACTCCTCCAGAGTGCTCATGTCCCATATGCTTATGCAGCAAAGGGTGGCTAAACATGCGCGAAGCTGTGCCCATGCACATTTGCAGTTCTCCCAATAACCAGCGATTCTCCCTTTGTTTCTCCTGGAATCTCAGCAATCCACTCCCCACCCACACACCCGCCATCTGCTTTGGGCTTTCTGGTGCTGCCACTGTACCCATGCGAGAACAACTGCACACAGCTCATCCTCAAAAAAATGTCAAATGTTGCTTTCTTTCCAGTCTAGAAGGAGGAACTGTGGGAAGGATATGGAGATCTCCCCTTTCCTGGTTTCTGAGAGTTTTGAAAAAATATCTTTTCTGTAATTATCACAACACAGAAATGATCCAGCTTACAAAATGCTCTTCTTCTTCCCTCCCACACATGCTTCAAAACACACCCTTAGCCCTGGTCTTTCTTTGGAGAATGCAGTCTATTTTTAGCACTCTTTGCTATTGTTAGTATGGATTCTTATCAGGTTTTCTAAGTTTCCTGGTTCCAGTAGGTGGGAAAAATATACCAGTTCTCTGCCCTTTTGAACTGCTTGCTTTTCTTAGCTGTCGGCATAAGCGAACGCGCAGTATGTAAGAAGGTTGGAAGAATATACATGTGTGTTGGTTTGTGAAAGTGGGGTCAAGTGGGTGAGAGAAAGACATGGTACGAATATAGATCTATATTGGTTTATCTTCTTTAGGCTGCTTCCTGTATGTAGTACACAGTGTTTCTTGGCCTCCACACAAGCAGGAGAGTATACACCCTACACAGTGCCATCAGCACTAGAAGGTTCTCTGGAAACTTTAATGGTGCTAATGACTTCAACCCAAGCTACCAAGTGGATAGCACGTTTCTGTAACTGGGTGATTTTTCTCTAACTTAATCCATGCTATTTTTAAAATCAACTTTAATGTAAATCCTGACTGGTCTAAGCAATATAATTTGTTTTCAAAATGTCATAAGTTTAATGTGGGAATTTTCTGTGTTTGCCACAAAAGTGAAGGCGTGTTCTCACTGCAAGTGCGTTGGAGCTCACCTGGGGTACTTTCCATTGCATCAATCACTCAGAAATTGCACATTTCCACATAGCAAAAGGCTACGTAATTGTTATGATATGACTGAAACAAAAAGGCGGGAGGGGGGGAGGGGCAGGGAGAGAAATAGCTTTCTTTTTAAACGTACGTAATGGTTCAACCGTCTAAAATGGCCTTTGAAAATCTTTTCAAAACAATTCCTTTCCTCCTGAGGCTAAGTTAGAGGAATTGCTAAGAGAATTAGTCTGAAAGTTCAGAACTGAAATCACAACTTGAATAGCATATCTCCCGGACACTTCATAGTGGAAATATTGTCCCCATGAGTGTTAATAACGTGTTTGCCATTGCTTTCTATCCAGGCCAAAGAAAAGGGGGAAAAAAAGAGGGAGTGAGAATAAAAGGCTAAATGCTTTTTTATAATGCAATGTTGTGATTTCCCTCCTAGCTGCCAACAAAAGCAACACTTTGAATTTTGGCTGATAATTCAGCTGGGAGAATTTCAAAACAGTTTACAGATTAGCAGAAGAACCACCCTAATGTGTATAGTAACAGAGATGAAGCAAAACAACAGAAGGAGAAAATGCAAGATCTCCGTAAGTAAACACTGCACATCTCGCTGCAATCAGTTAAATCCCTTAAGTACAACAGTCTGCTCCTCACCTTTGCAGCTGCCACACCCAAGAAACACAAGCTTCAGGAAAGTGAAACAAGATGTGAGCTGGGCAGGTCATTTACATCCCAGCTTTTCTAGTGATGCTTGGAAGTGTAGCTTTCTCTGAGCTTTGAACTTACACTGGAAAGCATCAAAGCATTTTGTTATCCTTCTGTGGTGCCTCCTCATTATACTTTTGTGATGCCTCATATGTATTTTGAGACCTGCCCTCTGTATTTATTAATTTATGCCTGTATTTTTTGCTTACATCATCCTCATCCTTGATCATCTCTCTCTCCAACACCCAAAATAAGTTCACCGTTGGATGAAATGCATCATGTCCCCATGGCTTCCTGCACCCATCTTCAGATACAACAGTTTGTGAGAATTTTTTTGGTAGAGATGCTTTATCCTGCGCGGGAGGGAAGGAGGGAGGAAAGGTGATACACTACATTTCCTCTTTTGTTGCTTTTGCAACCTGTTGATCATCTTTAAGATAAGTTTTTTTTTCCCCTTTAGATAGGTTGAAAAATTACCAGAAATATGTATTTATCATAAACCTGGAGATGCTAGAGACATGAGGGACCTAGTGGTCCCTAAGACTGTCTCTTGAGGCAGCATTCCTAAAAATCCATTATTCCTTACAGGTCTTTGTGACAGCTAGTGAATCTTCTGCTCTACCTTAAAAAAAGAAAGGCTTGGTGATATTTCATTTATTTTCCCTTCTAAAGGTAAAAGAGGCAATAGGAGACCCAGGCTGTTTTCCGCTCATGCCTAATATGGGGAAAATCAGAAGGCTCCACAGGTTTCACCACAGAAGTTTTCTCTCAGCTTTACTCAGTAAGAATGAAAAAAAGAAGATACGGCTTTGCCATAGTCTGCTGGGTCCATCATTTTTCTTTGTTAGTGAACTACAGTATCTATGTTCATAGCACAAGAATGCAGTCAACAAATCCTAGACATACCATATATTTCATGGGTTTAGCAACCCATAAAAGTCGAGAGTAGCATCTGATTTATCTCAACAAATGGCTCCAGCTGTTCTCAGGAGCATATTTTTTAATCAAAGTAGGTGTTCCCTAAATTAAGTTTCAATTTAAATCTCCTTGCCCAGGGATATATTTACAGAACTATTTGTAAAATATTATCGACTTTGTAAAAGCATTTTGAATGCTTTGTTAATGCAGTGTAGTGGGACTTTCCTGTAATCACTGTTTCTTCCCACAGGAAACTAACATGATGATTAGTAATCGCTAGATTATCAAACAGTGCACAATCTCATTTTCTACCTAAGCAAGTTATTAGAGTTTCATAAATGCTCAGCCACATACATTTTTCTACTATACTGACCTGCTACTAAAGAGACCACTGAGGAGAGGACAAATGACCCATAGAGGGACTGAGGAATATTTACTTTCCTGAATGTTGTGGCATTTTACTTGCTTGCTGTGTATGGTGTGGCTTCTTTCAGGTGTGAGTGCAATGGATGCCTGGCCCCCATGTCCCACGCATATTGATAAAGGGATAATGACAAGTGATGATGTTATACAAATACTTGAAGCTTAGCTTGGTGTGGTTTTAAATAGTGAGTTCAGCCTTTACTCATTTGTGACCATCCAGCACAGCTGTTTTATGGTCCCTTCCTGCTCACTCTCCTACCAGCTTTCCTTTTTGTCCATGAAACCTAAATCCTGATATGACACAGAGATGAAAAATCTCCAGGCTGGTCTCCATTGGAAAAAAAAGTCTATTGGTATTCACAAGCCTCCATAAATCTCTAGATGACCTTCTTTCTTCCAGAAAGGAAATCAAAGGAGGAGCATGACAAATACATATTTTTGACTGGTTAACATCTAATTTTAACTACTAGGTGAATGTATTGGAAAGACAAGGCAGAGGCTTTTTAGAGAGATTTTTATTTCCAACGGAAAATGCCGGTTTGGCAAAACTGAAATTTTTTACTGGTACATATGGCTTTCATTAAAATGCTTGAAGAAGATGTAGAAATATTCTGTTCTTACCTTTTTGCTACAGCTTTTATGTTATACTGCTATTTTACATAAATGCAAAAGTCTAATTGAGTAAGTCCAAAGCAAACAATTTGTCATTAATGTTTGAACATTTCCCTCCATGAAAAAAAATCCATGGCAGTCACTTTTTTATTTATGATCCAGAATGAAACAAAATTTTGAAGCCCTGGAGTTTTCCAGAAGATGATATGTCTGGTTTCTGACTGCCCATACTTTTGGTGCAGTTGTGAGATGGACAGCAATGCTGATGAGGCCACAGAGATGGGACCGAAGGGTGCAGCACATGAGATGGCCTGAGGTCTCTGCTCTGTACCACAGCAGCCAAGTGCCACAAAAGCTTCATTTGGCAGCATTCCTGGAAAACTCCCTCTTAACCCACTCTAGTTGCTTTTTCTTTTCTAACTTATTAGGTGGTTTTGTTGGTTTGTTTTGTTTTTCTTTTCTTTTTCTCTTCCAGGGAATTTTTTCACAGTCTTGGCTTGCTTTCTCTTTTCTCTCTCTTGAATGCTCCAGTGAATGTAATGCTCGCTGTTGGCGGTCCGTATATAGGTTAGAGAACAAGGAGGAATGCTTTGCTCTTGCCTAGAGGTGAGTAAACTGCCTAAAATCTCTTCACAGGAGATATATTCAAATCGCTGCAGGAAGGTGGAAACATGGGTGATATAAGACTAGCCTATTTCATGGTTTATAACTTTTATCAGTATGCAAATGAAAGATGCCGAGTGGCTCTTTCAAATGTTCACAGTAAAAGTGTTGATTTGGTCACATTATCAAAAAACAAGCAATGAAAGTGATGGGGACATGGCAGAGAGTCAGGGAGAAGGTACAAACTGAGTCATCTTAACCTTTACTTGGAGCTGTGTTGCAGAGCTACTTTTTTGACCCAAGGAAAGTAATTTGCACACTTTTTGAAAGCAGCCATTAACTTCATGG
>VZTO01016702.1:16902-63759 GCA_013400615.1 Syrrhaptes paradoxus | reverse complement strand
GTGAGACACTGGAACAGGTTGCCCAGGGAAGCTGTAGATGCCCCATCCCTGGAGGTGTTCAAGGCCAGGCTGGATGAGGCTTTGAGCAACCTGGTCTAGTGGAGGGTGTCCCTGACCATGGCAGGGGGGTTGGAACTTGATGATCTTTAAGGTCCTTTCCAACCCAAACCATTCTGTGATTCTATGATTCAGGAGCCCAAACTGAAACACTGTGAGAGGGACTCCTCTCACTGGAGATATCCGTATGGGGAGTGGTCACGTATACCCTATTTACAGCTAGAAGAATGCAACAGCTGGATCTAAGAGATGTCACCTCTGGACTGCTTTGGATATCCACATCAGGATGAAATGCATTTCTCTCAGAAATGCTTGTTTCTATCCCTAGCCTATGTGGGGAGCTGACATGGCTAACTCGTGCCTGAGTATCATCAGTGCAGATGTCTGAAATTAAGTGAGAGGCATCTGCCCCACGGCATCTTGTTTGATGAAGCTGCTGAGTGGTTGCAAACCCCCTAACCTCAGATGACACCCGCATAACAGGTAATTTGGAAGCAAAACCATTTCCTTTTGATCCAGCATATGGATCTTGCAAAAATTTTAAATCTGACAGCTTGGCAAATATCCTCTCAGAATAATGCTGGTTTTGCTTCATGACTCCTAACAAACCAAACATAAATACCACGGTAAGAAAAATCCTATTAGAAAATCACGGATACAGTTAAGGGCCTAAACTATTGTGCTGTTCCTTTCAGAACACACCTGTTTATAGCAAAAATTGTCCTGTTTTTCAAATTACAGCAGGGGTCAGGTAAGATCAGTATCTGGTGCATTTTACTAATGGAGATGTTTGGTTTGGCAGTTTCAGTGCCTCCACAGTTGCTATTTCTTGGTTTTATGCATGCATAGCCATAAAACTGTTTGACATCTCAAATAAGAAACAAGAATCCTTAAAAATTATAAGATGTCAGAACAAAGAAAATGAAAACAGAGAAAACTCAGATAACAATCCCTACCCATTCTATCTATAATCTTTCCTGTGAATTTCTAAAGAAGGACAAAAGTCTTGAAAAGATTAAACAGAAACTTCTTAGCTTTCAAATAGCAATCCAGTATACTAATCTACATCCCAGGCAAAATTCAGTCCTCATGTAAGTGTCTGGAACACTCATGAAGTCAGGAAATTAATGGAGTCAGGGTTATGCCTATATTTGGCTTCATGTGTTACATGGAGTAGCTCATATTTTTTTTCCTTGGAGTGAAAATACAGTTTTCGACTAGGATCTGTTACATCCTGTCAAAAATAATATACAAAATCACTGTGATAGAAGCTCATCAGAGCTTTATGCAGCACTCAGAAGCAAAGGAATAAAGAACTGCTACAGCCCTAACACAATCTGGGATGAACATGATGTGTATCTGATTTCTGGTTTGAATTCAGCAGGCTTCTCTATTCTAAAAGAACAAATGGATTTTGCTTCCTCAAGCATATGGCAGCAACACATGCAATTTACTTCCCATACGGGGTCTCTTTCAGGCAACCGTCAGACTATAAAATGCTTTAGATCCACGTTATATAGTGCAGACCCTTACCATTCCCCTTTGTAGCATTGTTCATAGCTCCAGGAGAGATGCTTTTATTATGATTGTTGTTTGTGCTGCATTAGTATATGAAAGTTAGGGACCACTGCAACGCCTCTGCCATCATACTGTGAAAAATGTAGGATTCCTTCAGATGCCCGTGATCTAATTTAGCAGCAGATGAAACCAGTTGGTGTGACACATAATGAGAAAGAATGGGACAGGAAAAACAATGCCGTATGGTTATTACACAGCATATTTTATCACTTGGTCTCAAAGCACTTGGTAAAACAGGGTAGGCAAAATTATTCCTGTTTCAAAGATGGAGAAACTGAGGCACAAGCAGGTGACTTTTCAGATCATTCTAAAGCAGTGGCAGAGCTGGCATCAGAGCCAGGCTCCTAAATCACAGTCCAGCTCTTTACACACCTACTCACACTGCCTCCTTCTCACATACTTCAGTCCTGTTTAAATAGATCATGCAATATCTATATATCTATGAGTAGTTCAGTTACATACATGTAAATGTGTGAGCAAAAAACCCACACAGAATAGGCCCTTTTATTTCCCTGGCTGCCTGCACAAACATGCTTGATTGGCACTGTTGTATAGGCAACACAATAAAAAAGCCTAGCAAAATTATGAGATGCAGATTTTGAAGACTAGTATCAGAAGGGCCCTCTTTCCACAATGAAGAAAGCAAGCAGATACTCAGCGGGAAACTAGATATCCAGGCAAATGAGGCTAGAATTTCTGGCATAGCAGAGGGTGCAAATCAACAAGGCATTAAAGTAAATAAACAAGGCAGAAGCCTGGAAAGGGAACAGAGAATATTTGTGCTTGATATAATTCTAAGGAAGACAGGAGTAGAAAGGGATAAAACAGGAAAGGAAATTGCTCTGTCAGTGCATGTGCATTAGGTTTAAGTGGGTTTGATACTAGGAAGGCCAAGAGGTGGAAGTATTCATAAATTTCCATCACAGTGAACTATTATGAATACCATGTTGGGCACAGCAAGTAACTCAGGCTGTGGGAACTCACCTTGCACTAGACCTGAAAGACAAAAAGAATGCTCAAGGAGAGACCACTGAGGTCAAGGAGAATGGTGGTGACTCAGGGAAGGGGAGTAAGACTCAAGGGGTATTGAAGCTGTAGCCTAATAACGTGACTTCCAGGCTAATGAGTCACTTATAAGCATATAAGAGTATGTTGTTGGGATGCAGAGAAGATGACCAATGTACTATGAGATTCTCTTTCCAAAGGAAGAAAGGAGAGAAAGCCATTGACAAGAAGCTTTAAAGGAGTAACCAGAGAGAAAGAAAGATATCTTGAGAAGGGCAGAACTACCAAAGCTACAGAAGGAAAAGCTTTCAGCACAGGGAGTAAAACTGATGGCACCAAAGCCACTTAGAAGGCTTAGGACCAAAGGAAGATTCAGGCCGTCAGCTGGGAAAGAAGCAACGCTGTCTAGAGTATGTGCCACCTGCAAAGAAACACATGGGCACTGGGCCACTGTTCATCCCATTTCACTTACCCTTGCACACAAGCAAGATGAGAGAATTTCAGTTGCATGACAAGATCCCTGTCTCGAAGGATATTATTTTTCTTCACAAGTCAAGCTTATATCTTATCCTGCAACCATCCTAGCAGTGACACCGTCATTAATAGAGCTGACATGACACGGCAGTGCCATGAAACCCAGATAATTGTACTGTGAAAACCCAAGTGATTCACCACAGCACATCAGACAGCTGGTTTCCAGTCAGTAATTTGCCTGCTGTGTGGTTTTACTGAACACAAGGCTGACCAAGAACACTCAGGACACAAGGATGCAAACATAGGCTGCTACATTTGAAAGGAAGCATAGAGAGAGGAAAGAGCCTGCAATATTGTCCCCTTAGCAAGAATTTGCAAAATGTCTGGAGAACTTAAGCTGGACAGGAACATTACACTGATCTGCTCTGCTCAATGCAACCCTCTGAAGCTCCTGCAGGCATTAATCTGACGTTCTTCTTTTACCTCTTCCAGTTATCCTGGCCCTTTTTGTTGAAACTGTATATGAGCTCACTCTAGGCTTCACCTTTAAGTTTGCATGCAGCAAGTTTTGAATGTATGTTTTTAACAAATTTTCTTTAATTTACTCAGGCAACAACTTCCCCAGGTTCAAGCCACAGTCAAAGCCTCATTCCTGGGAGGCTCACACAGGGTTATAAAACTGATAATGACTTGAGGACAGCAAGCCTAGTGTTCAGACACAGTAATTGCTCAATAGTCCATAAGAGAAATATTCATAGTATATAGTAAGCAGTCAGCATGGAGAGACCAGAAAGTCCAGAAAGAAAAACATATTGTTTTCTGATGGAGACCTCTTGATGACTTCTCTCTGCCTTTGTCTAGACTGAAATTAACCTTATGAATTCAGGTAATTATTCTCTGCCCTGACTCTTGTGTGAGTGGCTTCAGAGAGCCTTCTCCCGCTGTCTCCAGCAATAGCAGTCCACAAGGACATTTCAGATCTTAATTGAAAGGGAAATGTTTGCCAAAGGTCAGTTCAAGTGGAAGAAAAGCCCCTTTCATTGCAGCTGAGGGGAGAGCAGAGCAAATTAGTATCTCAAGGGAGGCATGGAAAGCCTTTGTGATTTATTTGTTAGGAGGGAGGTGGGAACCAGTGAATTTTCCCCCTCTTGTTTATTTTTGCCCGATCTTTATAAACTCAATACATTTCTAGCAAGGACATACATCATCTCAGCACAGTTCTCAAGACTGGCCTTTTTTTCCTTCACTTACGCACACACGTAATAGATCATACTGTTTATAACTTTGTGTGGATTAGTGCACAGAAATGTTTAAATAAATGCTGGAGTGCCTCATGTCACTTGCTGATGACCACCAACCACTTTGGATGCAAAATGGCAGAGACCAGAAGGGCATACCTCTTGGATTTCATTTGAGATCACAACTCCAACTCTGATGCAGAGAATGAAGTTTAAGATGAAAAAGGGTGGGAAATTAGAAAGGACATGCTGAAGGCCTCCTGACGGTTCAAGGCAAATGCAGGAAATAAGTCACGAATGATCTTAGCAAGGTCTTCTTCCAAACTGGACATCTACCTCTTTGCTGTGCAGACATTCCTCTATAGACCCAGACATCTCCAGCAGCTCTCTCTCTGTTCCAAAATTTTCCATCTCAGATAAATGCAGGATAACTACTCTATTATTTTTGTGGTTACCGACAATACATGAAATAAATGGAACAACATATTGTATTCATTATTTAAGAATTTTTTTTTTTTTTAAAGAAAATCTCTCATTCGAGGCCTTTGTTCCACGATATATTACAGTCCTGGGTCGTGTGAAGCTGAGAGATGTATTGGGATTCTGGGACTAAGAGATGGGAATGGGCAGATGAGGAACCAGTTAGTCCATTTCACAGATGATTTTGATTACTCTGGCTGTGTTGACAGTCTCTGAAAAACAGAAAGAAGATGCGGGCTATAGGACAGTCCCCTGACAACGACCTCAGTGCCAAACACCGGAGGTGGCTCTGGAATGGTCAGATCAGGAGCCCATGGTGTCAGGCAGCTATGGACTCAGATGCTTGGGAAGGAGGATCCCCAATTTTGTAGGTTCTCAGCCCTCTGACCCCTCACCAGGTGTTTACCTGGTTTGAAGAACACACATTCTCTTTAGGAGCTTGCTGAAAAAACTCAGCGAGAAGTAAAACATTTCCTGAAGAAAGACAGAGCTCTATCATGAAAAGCTGACTTGGCAAAGTGTTTTGATATTGAGTGTCACAGCTGCAGCTGAAAAAACTCACACCAGTTTTTGCAGAGGTGCTGTGGTTCAGGTGTTTCTACTGCTTCAGCACATGCTTCAGCATGTCCTGTGTTTGCTTGTGCAAACAGCCACTGTAACATGTTATCTGTTTTCATCGTGGTGTTAGTCAACCAGGCATCTCTGTGAACAATGGCTCTCCACCAACTGGTTGAAAAAAAAGGACTGCTTCAAGGAAAGGCACTTGCTACCTCTTTTGGAGACAGTCCAGACATTTAAGATGTAAAGGCTAATCCAGTTAAGCCACGTAAGGTCAGTACTCTGCAGATTACCTTTTTCAGCTGCCTAGACTGCGGCATAACAACCCTGACAAGCTGCCTACTCCAAGGGCCTTCTTTCTTTTTTGTGCCTTTGACACCTGTTTGACACAGGCAGAAGCAATCTGGAGACAGATTGTAAGTGCTAGCTTTCAGAGACACTGGGTGTTTGTTGTAGTTTTAAAAGGCCACCAGACAGTCTTTTGTTAAACACCTGGTGGGCTGAGGCAGGGACAAGGGAGGGTTTCACTCACCACCTAGGGTCACGGGCAAGAAACCAACATGACTCCAGAAAAACAAAAAATCCAATTGAATTTATTAACTATTTACAATTAAAAACAAGAAGCAAGATAATGAGAGAGAGCTACATCTTAGAAAGGCACTTCTGCCCCACCCCTCCCTTCTTCCCAGGCCCAAAGGCTTTGTTCCTGGTTTCTGTACCTTTTCCTCCCCTGGCGGTGCAGGTGGGCAGGGAATGGGGGTTGCAGTCACTCCTCCACTCCTTCCTCCTCAGGGGAGGGCTCCTCACAGCCTTCCCTGCTCCAGCGTGGGGTCCCTTCTCACAGGAGAGTCCTTCACAAACTGCTCCAGCTTGAGTCCTTCCCACATGGCATCACAGTCCCCTGACAACTGCTTGGCTCCAGCAGGATTTTTTTTTTTTTCCTCCAAATTCACAGCCTCTTTCGGGCACAGCTACTTCAGCTTCTCATGGTCTCCACGCTGCAGGGGGATCTGTTCTGGGGTGCTTCCTTTCTCTCTTTTCTCTTCACTGACTGGCATGTCTGCGTAGTTGTCTCTCTCAGATCCCACTTCTCTCTCCACCACAGGTTCTTCCATCAGATCCTGAGAAAACTGAGGAGAAGTAGGGCAGGCAGCTGAACAGTCAGGCTGGCCCACCCAGGGCCATGCCCACCCCCATGTTCCATGCTCCCTCTTAAATACGTTATTGGCAGATGCGCCGATTGGCTCAGCCCTGGCCTGGGGTGGGTCCAGCCTGAAGCTGGGAAACTTTCAGCAGTTTCTCACAGGGACCATCTCGGTAGTGCTCCTTCCCCTGCCCTCCCCCACTACTAAAACCTTCAAGCTGCAGGTGGGGGTGAACCCTTAGCAGTCACTTACAGGGGCCGCCACTGCAGCCCCTCCCTTGCTGCCAGCAGAGCTGGAGGCCGGGGAAACCTTTAGCGCCTACTTACAGGAGCCATTACTGTGGCCCTTCCCTGCTACCAGACAAACCCACCACACAAAACCACAATAGTGCTTAAGGTCCATGCAATTATTTCCAGTGATTATTCTCTGTCCTGACTCTCATGTGAGTGACTTTCAAGAACCTTCTCCCTACTATCTCCAGGTCCTCTTCTCCAGACCTGTCTCTCAGGTCCCATGCCTATAAATTAGCCTGGCAACTCAGAAGTGCTCAGATTATTGTCACTTGCAACCTACGATGTTCACAATAAACATGCTTGTTCTCCTCCCTCTGTCCACCCCAGCAATGGGGCAGAGTAAGAAAACCCAGTGTGGTTCTGAGCACTAACAGTGGGCACAGCACTGGGAAATAGCTTTATCCCATTGCAAAACGTGGCACATGCTAAAAGTTACAGGTGAAGTAGCTGCTCTGGCTAACTAGTGATTCTGTGTAGTGACGATCTCACAGGACTACCTGTGTGGGAGGGAAGCTCCATAGCTATCTACATTAAAACACAGTGCTGTTATGTCTAGCTCCAGAGATGGGAATGAGGAATGCGTGACTTTCTGATGTCATCAGGGCTAAAAATTTCAAACTGGCAATAACCGACTACCCCACAATTCAGAATCCATTCCGTGTCTTTATATACATCTGATTCAGATTGGTCTTGCTGCCCTCTCAGAACATCGGAAAAGCTTTTCCTTGGTAGAACCAGTTATTATCCTGCTATATGGATGCCTAAAAGCAATGCATGCCCAGTCACTACAATACAGTCTTTCAGAGGAATTAATTTAACATGTTTTCCTGAGGCCTTAATTGCAGTCTTGCGAATCCTAGTTACTACCCTGACCAAATCAACAGTATTGCTGGAAGAATAACTATAATCTCCTGATTTCCTTTTCCCAGGAAGGCAACTAGTAAAATAAATAGTTCTGCTGTACTGCAGTTTCCTATAGCTGTTTTTGATTGCATTTTCCTCCCTAGTGCTACAGTAAGAATTAAACTCCTGTCTCTGGTGCAGTTTTCAGATGCTCTCCTGCTGTGAAGTGATGCTCTGAAATGCCCAGTGATTCACAGCTCTGATATTTCATGTCTAATGGAATTATTTGTGGGTGGAATTGTTACCTTTCCTGAGAGAGAGGGACTCATAAAGCTGGTAGGAGACAAATTATATGTGTCTACCTTGTCTCCTCCAGAGCACTCCTCAAAATCAAATTACTTGGCTATGCTTTTAAAAATTCCTCCTATTGCACCAATGTATAAGTAATTTAAAGTAAAACATGGGGCATTGTAATTACACAAAACAGAGGAAATTCAGGGTTGCAAATGGATTTAAGAAAGACCCAGTTGTGTCATGGGACAGAGGAGTAAGAGAGGGGCATCTGAAAGCCCTCTCTTCTGCCTTTGTAGATCATACTATCAGTAACTCCGCTCTACAGGGTTTTATGCCTACAAGGCGTATGTATAGATCACCACGTGAGGTGCATTCTGTAACTGCTGGATTGGGATTAAGATATTTTATTGCTTGAAGGTGGTCTGAGTTTAAAGTGCTTCAAACCCACCCCATGGTTCCTGCCCTGGCTCCCTGTGAAGGTGGTTGTGCCCCAGAGGAGCCCCAGGGAAGGCCCCTGGGTAGGTGCATGTGTCATTCACCCTGTAGTTGCTGGTCCTCAGAAACACACCAGAACTACTCTGGTGACTCATGCAGGGATTCTGTGGTGCTGAGAGACATTTATTTTCAATTAGTTAAATTTCCAAAGTAAGCAAATTTCCTTCAAACTATACCAATTACAAAATATTCTGATTTGCCCAGGGAACGTGCAACACGGCACCTGTGTGGTGCTGTCCTTGGGTGTCCTGCACTGCTGGGTTTGCAGGATGGGTGCAAACCTCCCCCTCCTGAGGCTGCAGCGGGGCCAGGGCTCAGCCCCATAGTGCCGGGCAGGGGGTCTCTGGGGCAGCCCAGCCCCTGGCAGCACAGCAGGGTGCAGGGCACAGATCACCCCATCAGTGGGACAGAGCAAGCAGAGCAGTTTGCAGGAAGCAGCAAGAGATTTGCTGTGGCTGAAGCCTGCCCATGGGGCGAGCGTGCCCCGGGCATGCAGGAGAGCCTCCCAGGCGATCACAGTGGTACAGATCCCATCCTCACACTACCAGCAAGCACAGCAGGCTGCTCTGGCAGCGGGCAGCATGTGAGAAGAAAACTCTTGCACCAGAATTTCTAAGCTGGGTCTTCTACAGCCCTGTGGGGACACGTAAGCAAAGGCTTTTATGCAGCTGCCTATATGTGAACTCAGTAGTGTGATTTTTCTGTGTGTGCACTGGAGTGTCTCTTTGTTTCAGGTTCTCACAGGTTTTCTTTCTTCGTTACCCAAGTAAGAGCAACAGCCAGCCCTGAGCACTTAGCTTTGGTGGAGAACCCAGGGAGCAGTGGCTGGCAGTTTGTCAAACACAACCCTATAGCACAGTAAACACCCAGGTCAAATCCAGCTGGGGCACAGCACAGGAAGCAGGATAGGAAAGGCCACGGCCTCTGTTTCATGCTACCAACAGAACCCAGTTTCTGCCAGACGGCTTTCTGTGCTGCGTGGGCTGCCCCAAACCATGTGTTTTAACATCACCGAGATGGCATTACTGTGATCAGCCTGGTCTTTACCTTCAGAAATTAGTACACCCCACTGGGGCATGCGGGGGATTGCGGATCCCGTGTGCTGTACCTGGGGATATGGGGGGCTTCCCACCTCCCAGGGCTGGGACAGCAAACTGACTAGGAGCTGACTACACGACCTGCCCCATACACCCGGCTTTGTGATGGGGAGTTGGGGCATGTGAGCAGGGAGGGAGCCATGGCACACTCCTCCACGTGCACTAGTCCAAATTGTCCAGGAGTGGGACCACAGTGTGTCCCATGGTGAACATCCATCTCCCATTGGGACAGTGGGTGAGCGTTTCAGATGAGGATGCCAGAGAGGACAGAGGTCAGGCAGGTGGGACACCATTGAACTTGATGGCTATGAGCTGGAGAGGGACCTGTGAAAGTCCCATAATCTGTGTAAGTTTTGCTTTCTCCCTCCAAAGAACATTATTTTGTGCTTAAATCACTATTTGGGACCTGCACTTGCCCTGCCCTCACTTCAGTACTCTTTTCCAGCTATCGCTGCCGCTCCTCATAGTTGGACTTAAGTCTTGGCTGAACTAAGAAGCTTTGATCAGCAAAGTTTGCAGTTTTGATGCCTGTCCCTCTTTCTAGATCTGTTCTGCTTGTGTTGGAGCCTACTTTGCATGGGTGCCAATCCCCTCACAACAGGCCCATTAGAGAGCCACAGAATTCAACAGCCCTCTAACATACAGCGCAGACCGCAAGGAGCTTTCCAAGGGATTTGGCAGGGTCAGGCCATGCTTTGACTGTGGTTGTGAAAGATCTGCTCTCTGAATGGAGTCACCTCAGATTGCTTGTCCCTAGAGAAAAATCCTCTACATGCGCACACATGGAAGGGATCATCAGCATTTACAGAGGCCACAAAGATTTGGGATTTCTTCAAAGAGTTGGTAACAAGATCGTTCAAGAATCAAATAGCCTTGCAAATAGCTGTATCTCATTAGTCATGATGGCAAATGCTGGGCTGAATAAAATGTTTATTGTGGCTTATGAAGTGTCTCTGTACACATAACCTTGGGCAAGACCCAGAAATCCTGGGCTCTGCATTTGAGAGGCAGCTGGTTAAATAGCCATGGCAAAATAATCAAAAAAGCACTGTTTATTTGCTCAATACATTAATCAAGTGATTAACTGAGTAATGGGAGACCCAGAAGAAAGAAGAAACCTTTCCCTTTGTGTGCAGTCTGTTTTTCAGACTTTCAACTGGTATTACACATTCCTGGAAAACAAAAATAAGCTCAATACACTTCAAGTCAGTCATGAAAGTTCTCCCCAAACTGAACAACCAGCTCCGTGCATCGCTCAGACCTTCATGCAGCTCCTCCTCCCTCTTGCAGAGTTTGAAAGGCAGCAAAATGATTATTAACTTACTGGCCTGTCTTATGAGGGGTAAATGTTAATTCAAGAGTTCTGGAGGACTTCACACAACAAAACCTGGGTGCCTCCTTGCTATTTAATTTATCTGATTATTCCTGTATTGCCCTTTTAGCAACTCACCTTCTCACAGGAGACTGCTTCTGCTACCAGACAGTGAGTAAATCTGCTGTAGATTTTTTTCCAGTGTAATTTCTAACGTAAGCTGGTGCAAATAAAATATTTAATTCTGTTTGAGAATTTGTAGTTTTCTTTGTTCCATCCTGATTGTCGAGGCTCCCACTCAGTCCTTTCTAAGTTACTGGCCTCATATTCTCAGATATATTAATTATTTGTTAACTTTTTTTCTGCAGGCTTCTCACCTGCTGTAGTTCCAGTTCTGTCTTTTAGCTTTGCACACAGGGGGAAAAATGCTGTTCTTACTCCTTGAGAAAACTATAGAATGGCATTTTGCCTTTCTTTCTCCAATGAAGCTCTAATTAATGTTAGATCACTTTCAGATGATCACATAAAGGTAACCAAAGAATCCCACCACTGCCAGTAACAAGCTGCAGAACCGGTGCTCACAGAGTGGATGAACTGCTAAGGAGCAATACTGCATTTCTAACTCTAGGCGCAGTAATCCCCTAAAGCACCACGAAGATACTGAGGCAGTGGGTAGGGTGCTAAGGCACAGAACCTAGGGCCACTTGAGATGCTGTAAGATGTCCTTGCTGGCCACCAGTTTCTCTCAGAGTTCCCCATCAGTGTTGTGCCACATCTACCAGGCCTGTGCAGATGTTTCTGAGACCCTTGTCTGTCTAAAATGACATTAGAGGAGTAATCTCTGGGCCCCTGATCCTCCCCCAGGGCCTCAGCTGGGATCAGACCAACCCTGGTCATATCAAAGCCAGGTCTAGTACTAGCATTGGAGCTGTGGTTGGCCTTTGGGCACCAAAGTTAGCATGCATATATCCCCTTGGGGACACATCACAACCACAGTGCCTGTCTGTGCGCGAGGTCTGGATGTGGCTGTACACAATCGGCCCCACAGTGAGAAGGAACAGGGCACGGGGGTCCGTCCTTGTTCTGTGCCCCTGAGCAGGTGATGGGTTAGGCTGTCAGCAGCCCCTGCCGATGCGTGGTCCTGGAGAGGGACTAGCACAGAGCACTGCAAAGGTGTGAAGGTGAGACATCGGAGCAGGGAGCTATTAAATGAGTGAGGTGCAGGTACGAATTGAGAGACCCAGACTGGCCCAGGACTATCTTCTAGGTCAAACAGAAGAGTGGGGCTTTTGGGGAAGGAAGGTCTAGGCTATCAGGATGAGCCAGGAAAGAGCCTCTCTGTAAAAAAGAGATAAAACAACACCCTATCCTTCAAGTACACTCAGCAATAAAAACAGCACTTCTCCTGATTAAAGCATAACAAAGGTAATGAAAAACACTGTAAACTATTAGTGACTGCTACCTGTTATGCATTTGTTTTAAGCCCTTTGAACGCTGAAAATTTTTTTTCCCCCTAGAAAATCTTTCTACATTATTGTTGTTTCCTTTACTCACCCCATTTGCAGTCATCACTTGTAAATTCAAGTAATGAATTCATGAGGACCCTGGATGGCATAATACTATCTTGCAGGCTACCACAGCTACTACCCAGCAGTCCCAGGATGCTTAACGTGCGCAAGTGGATTAAGCCTTGCAGCGCTGTTCTGCTGTGTGGGGAGGCAGTGAAAGTCCCTTCAGGTGGAATGGGAATCCTTCAGGACACTATATTTTTCTTGGCCCCTGGGGCAGAAATGTACACGTCTATTTGGTACCAACCCAGCACCTCTAGGAAGTGTCAGATCTGCTCTGCATGCACCGTGCAGACAGCCTGCACGTGTTCAGTAAATCTGCCCTGCTGGGATGTGTCTGGCTCCCAGCACACAAGCTGGATATTGCACATGCAGAAATGTGCAGTACGTTCAATGCTTCTATACAATGGTCACTTGCTCTGCACATGTGCATTAAGTCCACTTAGTACTTCTGAAAAGCATCAGAATAGCTGATGGTGTGAGCAGTTTGTGCAAGACAGAGCAAGGACTATCATCCTTTGCCAAATATGTTCACAGAGGAATAGAACCATATGAAATTACCTCCCTGGAAATGATGGATTCCATCGTTCATGGGCTACGCAGATCTATTTGATTCAAATGCCTGGCATCCTGCTCAGACTTCTAAGTATAAAAAGAGTTTGCAATAACCTAGATGCACATTAGCTTTAATCAGAGCACAGAGAAGCAAAAGAGTAGCAGATAATCGTTAATCTGTTCACTGTGAAACATTTAACAAAACAGCTTCATTATTATAAATCTGCCTGACTTCACTGATAGTACATTAATTCAACACAATAAAACTGAAATTAATGTGTTTTTCATGAAAGGACTAGCAAAATGAGTTGTCTTACTCTCAGATTGCACTAAAACCAGGCTAGTAAGGTTGTCTACAATTCTAAGCACTAGAACAGCTAGCTCACTAGCTCCAAGAGGAGCAACCATACTTTTAAGTATCTTGCTCAACTGGAACCTAATTCACAAAGCAAGACCTAAAACAACCAGAAATAACACTGTATTGGGTGCATTTTCCTCCACATACTAAATTGGGAAGTAAAACATTGATTTCTAGCATATACCCTATTCCTCCATCATTGACACAGCAAGATCTCTGCTGAAGTGTAAATGATCACTGAATTATTGAAACCCTTGTAACGTTGTAATGGAAAATGTTAGTTCAAACAAGAGACACACAGATGCCTGCAAAAACAATGAATCAATTGTAAGTGGGTAGATAAAAAAATGTATTTTTATTTTCACTTCAGTGATCTGCATGGCTCAGCAGTGAACTTCAATTTTGAAAGGAATTAAATAAAGTTTTCTACTTGCAGAATTTTTAAAAAAATCACAGACATTCTTCCAGTATTATAGCAGGGAAAAAAATCAACATATTCTTGAAACTAATCAGCAACAACAAAGAAGCGCTTTTTAATAGTACTCAAAGCTTTACCTGAATTAAATGCACACATCCAGTCATCATAAAAACTACAAATGTCATTAATCTGTTTAATACTGAGAAGGATTAGCTGAAACATACACCATGTTACAGTGCCAGACAAAACTCAGCAAATTCTTTCTGCAAAGGAGCTTTATACAATTCCATCTATATGGTGCCCCTCATGTTTGCTTCAAAAAAAAAAGAAAAAAGAAAACTTGCTCCTTTAGCCAAGAGTGTTTATAGAGCGAAGGTCTAGGGGAGACGCACAAAAAATGAACTGGTTCCTCCCAGCCATCTCTCTCTACCGCACCCAACTCTGGGGAAGCTGCTGTATTCCAATTCCACAGCAACATCCTCCTGTGCCAGCCCACCAAAATGTCATGGAGGAAGATAATACTCACAAGGTCTCTATATTCTCAGTGTCCCACAAGAGTGGGATTTGGAGCTTGGCTGGAGGACCAAAACAGGAGCCAGGGTGCCCAGGAAGTGCAGGCAACCAGGGCAAACTAAAGCACTGCTTTCTTTGCACGCACCTCCTCAGATCAGTAATTAAACAGAGAGGTTTAGGGAGAAGGTTATGTCTGTCATATCACACTATACATGTTCCAACACACCTATGTGTAGACTATGCTATGCCTACGATGTTGGTAGAGCCAATCATTAAAGTAAATCCTTGGCACATTTTCCATGATGCTGATAACTAGAAAAGATGTCTAACTTGGAGCACGGAGATGAAAAGCAGCTTTTGCAATGGTGTTTCTTGTCTTGAACATTTTCACCAATGTAATGTAATATTACGCAGTAACTATACTGTTTTATTAAAGAATCAGTCATTGCCTTGATCCTTTCTGAAGAAGATCTATGAATTTGCAGACCAGAATATTCTGCCGATGAGGAATATTTTTCTCTTGGCAGGAATCCAAGCATCAAAATGTAGGCTTTTGTAACTGTGGTGAGTAATCTGTCAGCAGGGAAACCATGACAGCCTAGAGGAGGAAAAAAAAGAAAAAAATCCCATCACATTGGAAACAGATACTCCATAAAAATAAATAAGGGGGAAATATTTTCCAGCTCTGAAGTCTTGTGTTGAAAATTATTGTCCTGACAAAAACTGCACACTTAGATTTATTTGCTAGAATTTCTGATGATGAATCAGGAAAGAGCTGCAAATCAGTTAGGATGTTCTGTATTGTAGCTGATAGGTTTTCTCAGTACAGACAAAATATATTAATGGACAGCCTCGGAGAAATTCAGACAAAGCATGTTTAGATTAAATGCTGAGGACTTTTTTGTGTGTTATACTCTATCTTCAGCTACTGCTAGGAGATGCTGCAAGTACCCAAATGGCACATGGGCTTGCTTGTGCATTTCAGCAGAACTTCCATTAACACTAGTGAGACCTATACTTGAATAAGGACTCTGAAATTGATCCCAATTTAGCTATGCTTTCTCTGCTAAAACATGGAAAATCCTCACAAAGGTTAATAGCGTGTCATCTAGCCCTCCTACCCTCCCCTACTACTTGAAACACACTCCAACGGACCTTAGGTATGGCCATGAAATGAGAGTAATGGGAATGTCAGCTAAATGAAACATGGTGTTTCAGCAGCTCTGCCATCCTCCCCACACCTGTGTAAATAACAAGCCCCATGCTTGCTTGGTTTTGACACAGTACTACCTGTTTCACAGTGGTGTAACTTCACAGCAATGTCTGACTGCAAATTGTTATTTTGGCCCAGAACTGGACTTGCAGGGGCTCTTTAGGGGTTGTGGTCTTGTTGCCTGTCCTTCCTTTCCCTTCAGCACCGGGATGGGTAGTCCCAAGCACACAGTGGGGACGGAACACATAGCTGTGCAGCCCCCTGTCGTAGCTGCACTCAGCTGTGTTTGGAACTACAGCTGAGCAAATAATTTATTTTTCAGTTTTCTGTCTGAGCTGAAAGTGGTAGAAAAGAATATATAAACAAGATCCATACATTCATTACTTTTATAGCTTGATAAAATGCAAATATGACATTTTTCTTACCCCTGAAAAAATGTGCAGCTGGAACCCAAAGTAAAAAGTTTATTTTATTTTAAAAAGCAGTATTTAGGTCTCTTAGAAAAATTGCAAAAATAAAATAAAAAATATGAGCACTTTTTGTAATCTTAAGGCTGAAACTATGAATTTAACACCAATTTATTAATAATTTTGACTGTATCCAAAATCTGAGTTTTTGGTAAATTACAATACTCATCTGCTTATTCACTTGAAGCACATCTAGAGTTCGTCTGAGAGCTATGACAGTGCCATTTCTGGGGTTCTTTCACCTCTGAAAGTTTTCACTAGCTTTTGTCAACATGATGGTTCTAAAGCTGACAATAAATAACAGGCTACCGAGATCTGGCAGTAAATTTCTGAAATTCTAGGAATGCTGAGAGGGGAGTTATGCTTTATGTTAAATGCCAAATGTCCTCTCATGGTTCCCATGGATCACACACCGTTACCCGCTCCACAACTTTTCAGAGCTTTGCTTTTGCAGCACTTTCTCAGGGAAAGTTCTCATTGGTTTCAGTGGCAGTCTTTCTTGAGAGTAAATTGCAAAATCTCTAGCTTTAAGTGTAGTTTAAAGTTTAAATTGTAGTTTCCAAGACCAGTCCCTGGGATCTCAGCATTTGATGTATTTTAAAACTGATCATCTGAGTGAATCATTAGAGTAAACCCAGGGACTTAAATACCAAAAACCCTACAGTTTATACTGTAGATTTAACGTAGTGATAAAAACTGGGTCAATAAACAGCAGAGTATCATCAAAATCATTCCAATCTCTGTCCAGAAGTATTTGTGTTACACATGTATGTTGCCTATAGTCAAAACTGTGATGTGCTGTGGGGTGCATTCGAAACATATATATTAACATTTACTATTTATTGAGGAACCAAGCTGAATTCAAGCGTGTAGTGTAAGGCAGAACAGGAGCTGACCCTAACCTCTAACTACTGTTCTCTTCCTTTTTTACCATAATTGTCCATTTTCTGTTTTCAGCCTCCTGGAAAACCAATGATTGTGGAGAATAAAATACTTCATCATCTACTTCTTCAGGTTTTCTGGGTAAACAATGTAAAAAAGTCCAGTTGGAAGCAGCAGATTTTGCAGTCTGTAGGTCAAAAAGCATATAAAAGTAAAGTACTATGTGAACACACTCATTAAATCTTTAACTAGTAAAAAGGTTAACAAATTTTATATTAGCTCTCACTCTAGTTACTTTGATGATTAACTGAGAAGAATTCCACTGACTTCAAAAGAATCCCTCATCTGTGAATAAGATGGGAATATCCCCATTTAAGTCAGTAAGAGTTCAGTGCTGACTTCACAGAAGTAAAAATTTTACTCCTATTTTCCTGGCTTTAGTAGGGGAGTAAAAACTCCAATGACCTAGTGGATCAATAAAATGCAATCTTTATTGGGATGCCATACAGTAATATAATACTATTGACAAATGCAACAAGAACATACTAAACCATGATTTAAAGGGCTATAATTTTTTTCTTTTGATATTGTCACTCATAATATATTGATCTAATAACAATGAACAATGAATTAAAGCATGTTAGGCCAGTTCAGAGACATACTCATCAATAGTCAATTAAACCAGTAATTCTATCAGCAAGGAAAATGCCCTTTTTATCTTACAACAATTAATAGCTTATGACTTTACATTTTCTCTAACTGATTTTGTGCTGATAAGCATTTCAACTAGATGATTCTAAAGACATATATTGATAGATATACACAAAATTGCTCCAAATGCTGCCCAGGCATTTAAGAGCTAATCTGTGGGCTGCTCATTCTAAATAAAATATGAAGGATCATTTCCAGTAGCAAAGAGAAAATGCAAAGTTAGAAATAGGTTTTATGTCATAAAGAAGTAAAGGATTAGCTCTCCTGCACTGGTCATGTTCTGGTGTTAGATCTCATTGGGAAGCTCTGAAAGAGGCTAAGGCATGTGAAGTGTATAAGACAACTAAAACTTTGTTACCTTTGGGAGGTTTTCAAGCTGGAGGGAGGCTTGCATGTCATTGTTCCATGGCCTCGCTCACAGGAATACAAAACCTATGTTTTTCTGATATTGATTCTTATAAATGCAAACTGTAAAACCACCAACAAAAATAAAAATCTGAATTTTTACCTGCATTGTAATCTGATAGCCTTGAAATGCCTTTAGTTTTTCTTTCTTTTCCTCTTCTTGTCCCATACTTATCCATGTATCTGTAACTAAGACATTGGCACCGTCTGCAGCTTCCAAAGGATCTGTTGTGAGAAGTAACTTGGTACCATACTAATGTGAATAAAATAAGGAAGATCAGGAAAACAAGGAACTTCAACATCATTTATAACAAAAATAATTAAAACTGCTATCCTAGGCTGTTTCTTAGGCTCCTACCTCTTTGGAGTACTGTTCAGTTATTTTAGTTATTCTGAGGTCTGGTTCAAAACCCTGCCAAAAGAGATTATATGTAAGATATCATGAAATATATGTAAGATCTTTACTGATTATTAACACTGGTTAGAAGAATACTGTTTGAACCACTTGCCATGGGAAGAGGAATGTCTTTCAGAACTGTAAAACTTGAGGAAATTACACTGAATTTGTTGAAAGTTTGTTTTGGTAATAAACTGGTGGAAACTGTTCTGATAAGGTAAGAAAAAGATAATTCAACAGTTACAGAATGAAATTCCTATACATAATTTATTTTTTTTTCTAAACTGATTCTTTGGTTTATATTTTATATTGTAATGCAATGAATCATTCTAAAAAGCTGCACCACCAATCTGAACCAACCAGGATGCAACACTTTCACCAATCTGAAACAGCTTTCACATTTTGTTGGGGTGGAAAGGGCATTGGGGGACTTGTAGCAAATGGAATTATCATCCTCTGTGATTTATGCGGCAGTCATGAATTCCCCTCAGCCCTTCAGGAGTTGGACTTAGTAGAAGTACTCCTGGTTTGCATAAAATAAATGAATCAGGATTCTGAACCTTGGTTCTGAAAGCTGGCACTCAAGATACATGCAAGCACCACTTGCTGAAGCCTTTGGGAATTATCCAAGTGGCTGAGAAGAGAATGGGCAAAGTTTGCCTTCCTTACTCCACGCACTCGGCTTTCTTACCTTGGGAGTTGCAATACGCAGATGCATTCCCAGCTTTGCAGCACTCGTCATGATGGAGTGGACAACATTATTTCCGTCCCCGATCCAGGTGATGGTGAGCCCATTCAGCCCACCATAGTGCTCCTGACAAATGAATCAGGCAGCCCTGGGGTTACTTTCCAGGTGAGCTGAACAAGCTGATGCCATAGGTAGGAGGGATTGATCAGACAAGCCTGGTGCAAAGAAGCCTGTCTACCTTCAAATGCTAGCTGCATGGGACCATAGCTTTAGTTGAACTTACTGCAGCTACAAGACAGTCAGGGAGGGAAAGCCCCTCACATCTTACATGAAGACCCAAGTACTGCAGCTTTGATGAGAAAGTGATGGCACTTGCAGCTTGTACATGTGCAACTACTCTGGCCCTCAGCCACCAACAGATAAGGCCTAAGGAGGAACAAGAGTAACAGGAGCTTCACATTTCCAGAGCAGGACAATTTGAGGCCCTTTAGCAAGGCTTGTTTTAAATATGCATGCTTACAGGTATTTAAGCTGATACCAGAAAATTTGTAAAGACATAACCAGATACGTCTGTATGCCTGCTCCGTACAACTCTACCTCATGTCTCAAAAGACTACAGGCACGATGGAGAGCCGTTCATTCTTAGTTCAAAACTGGGCCATGCTACAATTGCATTGTAGTAGCTGGAAGCCAGACAATGTTTCAACACTTCATGTGACAGGATTCAATGCTTGTCAGAGAGGATAAGCATTCACATTGTAGAGCTGTACTAACTGGCAACCTTGCTGACAGTCGCAGCAAAGAAGCCAAAAGACTGAACAGGAAAAGGGCTGGGACTACCCCCTCCTCTCCTGGCAGCAGCTGCTCCTAAACAAATAGTCGTGAAGCTGTTCCAGAACAAAGTTATTGGCATTTCTGCCAGTGACCACAATTTTAAGTCAAAAATAGTAGGACTTGAAATATTGAATTACATTAAAATGCTGTTGAAATCTAAACCTAACAGAGTCCTTCGCTGCCTACGGTTTAAAGGCTAAACTATGCTATTGTGAAACTATTGCTTTTTCAGTTGAAGTTTGTTAGCTGCAGGCTCATTGTCAGGGTTTGATGCAAGGGCATTTACAGGAGAGCAAAGCAGACTTTGTGGACATAGAAGTTATGACATGAAAGTATAACAGCTCTGCAGGTCTCTAAGGATCTTTCAAAGTCCTTCCAGAACTCCTAGCAATGGTGATGCTAGGAGAAGGCCAAACTAAAGCATTTGTTTAAGGCATTTCCAGCTAGGGACATGAACACACAGCCAGGGGCAGATGAGACAGCCCTGAGTTCTTTTGGTCTTACTTTTTAAAAATAGACATTGCAGCCTGTAATGCTCAAAGCACTGACTAGTGAGTCACAAATATACTGCTGTGTTAAATAACTTCTACCTTATTACCAGCTGCTACTCTCCATTAAAAGAAGCACAGTGCATACTAAATATTTTTCTCTGTTTTCCCAAGCTACTAGCTGTTACAGATAAAATATGAAGTACTGGAGATGTCTATATAATGACCCTCAATATGCACTGCAAATTGCAAAGCCACATCTGCAGTGACTACTGTATGGAGTGGACATAGTTGAGCTAATCTTACTGAAGACATTTAGCTAATGGAAGAAGTCATAGACAAGGCAGAATCAAGCTCTGTGTGTGCTAGTGGAGCCTCTTTTATATCCTGTGCTAAGCTTTATGCTGCCACTGGTACACTGCTGCTGTAACCCAAACCTCTTAATCTAAAGCCAGCTCACTACAAGTGGGACTGACACCTTCAGCTTCCAAGAAAGAGGAGATGATTGTGCTGGTCAGAACCAGAAAGCTTTGAGGCAATACAAAAGCTCCTGTATATTAGACACACATTTTTCTCCCTCCAGTTTTATAGTTTATGCTTATACAACCACACAGAGAAAATCCTGCTAAAAGTGTTTTGCCACAATAGTAAGACTAGGTTAAACCAGAACCTTTACAATACATGCTCATCACCTGAGCTTCTGAAGAGACTTTTCCCCCTACTTCCCTCCCCTTTTTTTCCAAACTTTGTTATATTGATGTAGGCTTTTTACCTGTTTGGGTGTTCTGCAGTTTCTCTTTACATTTGGAACCAGAGTTCAAAAGATTTATACTCCTAGTAAAGCTATACAAAAAATAACATATTTTAGAAGTCTAGAGCCCTTCTCCCTTATGAATGCCTCTGGACAACTAGTGATTACTGCTGTAGTGCCACAAAACTTGGCTTTGCTATTCTCATGAAGAATCCCTGATAAATAATTAATGTCAATTTTACAGTCAACATTCTCATACTCATGGTGTTTTTACAAGGTTTCATTCTGTTCTTATCCACAGTTGCAGTGTATCAAACCCTGGGAAAAAATAAGCATGCTCAGTGATTTAGCACTGTCCTATGTTTAGAGGAGACTGGTTTAACTAATTTGGGACATTTGTGGCTGCCTCTGCCTGGACTTGCTTCCAGCTGGGCTGAAAATCTGACACCATTATAGATTACTTCTGAAATGTTTGACCACAACAGTCATAACAGCCCTCAATTAAAGCAATCTTTTGAATAATGAATCAATAATCTGTCAAAATTTAAAATGGAAAGCAGGGGGCTAGTCGAAGATTTAGCCCTTTGGGAGACAGTACAATCCAGTAAATGAGAAACTGGGCAACCTTGGATCTAGCGGCTCTCAAACTGAGCAGAAGGCAGTTGCTGTGCCAGTTATCTTTCTTACTCCCACACTGATTTTTTCATGGTTATTGAAACAGTATATTCTAGAGGATCAGTCCAGATTTTAGTTGAGATTTATTTCTAATTATTAGAATAATTATGATGATTATGACAGTGATTAATTTGAAGACTATAATAATTTGAGCTCTTTGGGTCACACATTGAGGAGAAGTTGAGAATATATGGCAGCCTTCTTCAAGCTGGGCAACACTGTAATTTGTTCTGCTTTTTAAAAATGAATCACTGATGTATTTCTTACATCAACCATTTCTTTCTAAAAAATGAAATTTCCCTTCAGACCAGTGACATAAAAAGCTAGTGGCATATGGATCCACTCTAATTACCAGTCTGGCCATCCTGCAGTCAGCTACAAGCTAGCTGATTTGTCCAGTGACATTAATATCAATTGAATCAATGTCAATACCCAATTCATCCCTGGAATACAAATTGTGTGATGCTGCCCTCCAGCCAAGCTTTGCAGAACAGAAGTTGTGAGCCCCAGCTTCTGCCCAGGAGACTGAGAGGTGCCAGGCGGACTCAGCGAGTGTCTGTGTGTGTGCAGAGTACTAGCACGCAAACTCATAGTCTTTAAAGGCCAAATCCCCAAACCCTCAAAATCAGGCTGCATAATGTTTACAACCATTTCTAGTGGGTTGCAACTCAAGAGCAAACTCAGCTCAACCCAACTTTTAAGAAAGAGGGTAGCATGTATGCTATGAAAAACATCCCTCTTGGCATAATAGACGGAATTTATCTTGACCACAGTATTAAAGGGCAGATCCAGCTTAGATGTAAAACAAGTGAGAGGCTCCAGGTTGGTTAGGAAGAAGGCACTGGGCAAGAAGATTTTGAAGCTGAAGAATCTCACCCCAGTATTCATGACAGGAGCACACTTTGTGATCTGATAAGAACACCTGAATACAGAATAAGAACTGACAGGCTTGAAAGTAAACCAGCCTCATTGTTTGCAGAATGGAACAGACTGTGTGAAAATCACCACACTAAAATACACCTGTGAAAAGGGAACAAGAAGCCATAAGCAAGAAGACATTCTGACAAAACAAATCAGGAAATTAGGCAATTTCAGACTGAACAGAAAGTGCTCAAAGAGGATTCAAGAAGGCACATCACAAAATTAATAGGATTTAGAAAACTGAAGAACAAAAACATGCTAAGCATGAAGAGGGACAGAGTGCACGTAGTGCTCCAATGGCAAATGCCGCAGGAAAGAAAAAAAAAAAAAAGTACATTTTGGATATGTACTGAAGCAGGGAGGAGCAGAACCAGGCAGGAAAGTATTTACAGAGATAAGGAAGAGGCATTTTTAAACAGAAATGTGCTGCACAAAATCTAATTATATTTAAATATAGTATGTGCCACTATTGTAGTTTGCATGTACATATAAATCAAATAAATTGCCTTTGTATTGCAGGAAAGCAGTCCAAATGTTGTATATGAACTTTCAACTCATTTAAAGAATCAGTGGTACTGTTCAAATTCCTTATATTAATTTTCTTGCAGGCAGTACTCAGATAACATCTTTTTATCCCGTCGAAAAACATACAAGAAGTTTGATTGTGGTAAGTAACAACTAGACCCTGTGGCTCACACTTCTTCAAGTGTTAATCCTATTTCTGTGACCTGGTAAAGTTCATTATATGATTAAAATGCCCTTTTATTACATACTTCTGGCTGTAAGCCCAGTCTTCTCCACCTCAGTGTACAGTGCAGAGAGGAAAAAAGGCAGGAGACAGGTAGGTCAGAAAGGGAAAGAGCAGGCAGTGCCAATACCCATGGTGCGCTGCTGAGAGCTTCCACTTGCCTGCCGCCCCTACCCCTCAGGGCAAGAAAAGAAGAATGGAAAGTGGATCAGAAACCAGTGGGGCAACATGCCCTTGGCAAAGTGACCCCTCTAAAGACCTCCTGACAAACTCTGGGCTAAGGAACATGCTGGAAAGACTGGGGGAGAGATGGGCACAATTGGAAGAAACACAGCTTTGCTTATCAGGCTGACCGGGAAAGTGACACAAATTTTAAAAATCTTCCATGGCTGTCCAAAAACTGAGCCATTCCTTGAGATCTCTTTAAGTACTGCCTTTGTCATGATACCTCATCATGTCAAATGTTGATTTTGTTTGAGCACCAACTGTCATGGTCCTGTTTCCTCATCATGTAAAATGGGCAGGGACACTCTTTCCAAAGATGTCCTCCCCGGGTCCGATGCACCAAGGACTCCCATCTACTGTTACTGCTGCACTAGGTAGTAAAACCAAAGAAAAGTCCAGCCTGTGGGCCCATGTTCACCTGGAGTTTCTACCACGGCTGACCTATACAAGGACACAATGGAGGAGGAGCAGAGGATCATCAGCAGGGCATGTACTCATTCTGCTGATCTCCACAGGTTTCTCTCTAAGATCAGTGGGGAAAGAGATGCATATCTAGAGGGTGATTAAGATGCTCAGAGGTCTCCCTTCATTGACTGGAGATGGAGTACAGGGCAAGAGCACTCTGAACTTTGGTGCCATAGTCAGTGTCCTGGATAAAACCAGATTTAGGGGCAGAGAGATCAATAGTTGTGTAGGCTATGAGTCAGATTGTTCCTGAAGCCTGTTATTCACAAGTGATAAAATGCCAATAGCTAAGGTATTTGCAAGACAGAACCCCCAGCAAAATACAACCATAAGATGCACCTGGTTTACAGTTGCACACAGTAGTTAGATGAAATGAAAGAATTATTGAATCATAGAATGGTTTGGGTTGGAATGGACCTTAAAGATCATCAAGTTCCAACCCCCCTGCCATGGGCAGGGACACCCTCCACTAGACCAGGTTGCTCAAAGCCTCATCCAGCCTGGCCTTGAACGCCGCCAGGGATGGGGCATCCACAGCTTCTCTGGGCAACCTGTTCCATTGCCTCACCACCCTCACAGTGAAAAAATTCATCCTAATATCCAACCTAAATCTACCCTCTTTCAGTTTAAAACCATTACTCCTTGTCCTATCACTACACTCCCTGATAAAGAGTGCCTCCCCATCCCTCCTGTAGCCCCCTTTAAGTACTGGTAGGCTGCTATAAAGTCTCCTCAGAGAACAACCCCAGCTCTCTCAGCCTGTCCTCATATGGGAGGTGCTCCAGCCCTCTGACCATCTTTGTGACCCTCTTCTGGACTTGCTCGAACAGGTCCATGTCCTTCCTGTGCTCGGGGCCCCAGAGCTGGACACAGTACTCCAGGTGGGGTCTCACGAGAGCAGAGTAGAGGGGGAGAATCACCTCCCTCAACCTGCTGGTCACACTTCTTTTGATACAGGCCAGGACACGGTTGGCTTTCTGGGCTGCAAGCACACATTGCCAGCTCATGTTCAGCTTTTCATCAACCAGCACCTCCAAATCCTTCTCCTCAGAGCTGCTCTCAATCCATTCCCTGCTCAGCCTGTATTTGTGATTGAGGTTGACCCAACTCAGGTGCAGGACCTTGCATTTGGCCTTATTGAACTTCATGAGTTTTGCATGGGCCCACCTCTCAAGCCTGTCCAGGTCCCATCCTGCCAATTCCTTATCAACCATGTGGTCCAACTGTCAAATCCTTGTCTCTCCAACTTAGAGACAAGAATGTCATGTAGGACAGTGTCGAATGCTTTGCACAAGTCCAGGTAGATGACGTCAGTTGCTCTTCCCTTATCCACTAATGTTGTAGCCCCATCATAGAAGGCCACTAAATTCGTCAGGCATCATTGCCGTTGGTAAAGCCATGTTGGTTGTCACCAATAACTTCCTTATTTTCCGTATGCCTTAGCATGGTTTCCAGGAGGGTCTGCTCCATGATCTTGCCAGGCACAAAGGTGAGACTGGCTAGTCTGTACCTTGTGCTCTTTCAGGTTCCTTAGGTGGTCTCACGCCTGATCTTCTTCTACAGTGGAAAGTTCTTCATTCTCCCAGTCCCTCCCTTTGCCTTCTGTGATTTGAGTAGTGTGGCCCGATCCCTTGCCAGTGAAGACTGAGGCAAAAAAATCGAGTACCTCAGCATTCTCCATATCCTGGGTAACCAGGTCTCCCATTTCCTTCTTGAGAGGTCCCCCATTTTCCCTAGTCTTCTTTTTATCACCGACATACCCATAGAAGCTTTTCTTGTTGCCCTTTACATCCCTGGACAGATTTGATTCTATCAGGGCTTTAGCCTTCCTAACTTGATCCCTAGCTTCTCGGACAATTTCTCTGTATTCATCCCAGACTACCTGTCCTTGCTTCCATCCTCTGTAGGCTCTTTTTTGAGATTAAGTTTATTTAAATTACATTTAATGATTGATGATGTTCTCATTATAGCTTACTGTCTTATATACTTTGAACAGTTCATTGAGGCTGGCTCAATGTGATCTCACAAATGTACCTTACCCTGAGGTATATGAAGCATTTTGGTTTCAAGTTCACTAGTTTTTGCTGGTCTCTTCACTTTAAGCACTGAAAATTTTATGAAAAATACTAATCAAAGTAAGGAAAAAGGAATTTTCACTAAACATATGAGTCTTTCAGTATTTAAAGTTTATGGCATGAATACTTTAATACTACTCTCACTAGATCTTTTCCACATACTGAATGTCCCATCACAAAGTCTTTGTCAGCTGAGAAACACAGCTGAATGAATCAGGAAATTATTCTGCCCTCCCTTTTTCAAGCAGTGGGATTTTTATTAATTCAGAAAGTAAACAAGGTCAGAGGAGTTCATCATAGTTGTCATCCAGCACTGCAGTATAATAACCGTTTTTTATAAGCCAGTTCCTCAACTGATTGTAAAACAGCATAGTCCTTCTGTTCACAGATAAGCATCTGGTATTCTATGTGTAAAACATTATCCTGCTGTCAAATCAACTGTTTCATTAGATTAAACTACAAAATATGATCTTTTTTAACTATTCTTTGATGTGAGCAAAGTTTAAATAGGATTAAGTGCCTGAACACTAGGCGTTTGCACTGGTAGCATTAACTGTCTTTTCAAAACAATTTAATTCAACCAATTTCCTAATATATGGAGAGTATTTTAAGGCAGTGGAAAAACTTCCATTGGCTTTGGTTGAGCCAACATCTCACCTTTATCTTGATATGTAAAGCCCCTTGCATATTTTTTGAACTGCAGACTAATTCTAATGAAGTACTTAACTTTTATGCTTAACTTCAGTCCCACTACAGCTGATAGGACTAGGTAATTGTTTAAAATTAAACAGGTCCTTAATTACATTGCTGAATGAAGATCTCTTTAAATAACAAGGGCCATGTAATTACCACTTAGAAAAACCTAGGAATAAATTATTTTGAACCTGACCTCCCCAAATACTTACCAAGACTTATCAAAATTAAAAAAAAATGTTATTAAATGGGGAATATATTGTTACCTGAAGAGTTAGGTAATCAGCTAAAATCTGGAGAGGATGATATAAATCAGACAATCCATTGATGACTGGGATTGTGGCTTCTTTTGTCATTAGGTCCAGATTGTTATGCTTATAAACTCGAGCCAAGATTGCATTTGTCATGCTGGACAGCACCCTAGAGGATGTCAGAAAATACACCCAAGTCAAACATAATAAATATATCCCTGTTGCACTCTTCAGTGTGCAACACATAAATATTAACAAGAAGTGGCAATGAATCAATTTTTTTCAGCTATCTGAATAATTTATCAGGCCTGCATAACACACTTAAATGCAGACATTCAACAAGCTGCTAATAAGTAAGCATTTTTCCTTATTAACAAATTGTAGTAAGTAAACGAAAACTGCTGCTGTATTTTATGATCTTTTTTTCTCTTTAGCATTTGATTGTAGCTACAGATGTGACATCAATAAATGTTAAAGTATCTCAAGTAGGACATGAGATTGCATGACACTATAACATTTAAAGAATTTGTTAACTTCAGAAGAGATATATAAGATTTCTTGAGTCCTTTAGCAAAGAACAAATGTAGCATTGACTGAAAATTACAGTGTCTCTGTATGGTAGCCTGACCTCTGTAAAGGATTAGGAATACAGATCTGTCCTAGACTACCACAGTTATTTACTGATTTTAATGAACACAGAAACAGGAGGCCAACAACACCAGCCTGTTCTTTCTCCTACCTACGCACCTGCGTATTGACAAACATGGTACCAGCACTAAAGTAATGCCAATTTGAAACTCAGTACACGGACAGGGGTGTGTGGGAGTCACTGCACCACTCTGGCCTTAACCTCATTTGCGAAAGTGTGAAAGACTCAGACATGAGCATAGTGGATTAGTATAGTATACTCGGTATGCTCTGACTTCTTTAGATAAACTAAATATGGATTGGAGCTCTGCATTTCTCTGTATTTCTGTGTTTTAATCAGGCCCTGAAGCCTGACTTTGAAGTAGCATTTTGTGTGTTCTCATGTTATCTCTAATAGGACCTTAAAACGAAACAAGGAAGAGACTGAATAGAAGAGTACGAAAAACCCTTGCAGTATCTATCTTCTTGGTTAGCCACGAAGAACTGTGGTATCTCCTCTTGTGGAAATTTGGCTGCTAATGCCATGGCCTTTACACAGACAAATCTCTTGATGAAGTCAGTAACAAATATTTTCTATGACACCAGACACTCTTCACACAAGCAAAACTCATAAAATGTTACAAGATTCCCTGTAGAGCTCTCTCAGAAGAAAAGACTGCCGATAGCAGCTACGAGTGAAAAGAAAGAACCGAACAAGGTATTTACTGATTGCAAGGTATTGGAACAGTTGCTGTTTGTGCCATTATTTCTTCTTAGCTCACGTTTCTTTTTCTGTGTGTGTGTTTATTCTAGCTTGAAGCATGTGACTGTGAAAAACCTGCTGTGTTCTGAACTAGTCATCAGGGATGGGATGCATGGTCCCTTTTGTTAGCCATCTAACAGGTGTCCACCCTAAACAAGACATAGCCAGTTCCATCAGCCAAGGAAAAGAGGCAATCACACTGGGAAACTGCCCATTTTTTCTTAGACTTTTTTTTAGGATGTCAGGACAGCCGATTCCTATCTGACATGACTGATAAAGAATGTAAAGAAGATAGTTCCTTTACAGGTATAACATTAGAGGAAATTCAGTCATAATCAATTACCAACTAGTGAAAACTGTTGGATTTTCTTCCTTAATCTGTTGAAAGTAGATACTAGACTTGTAGACACTTACTGGCAAGACATCAGACAGTCCTTCTGACAGCATTTCTAGATGTCATATCTTATAGTAGGAAACTCAAGTGGAAACTGGGTTTATTTGGGGAATAAAAACCAAACTGAACTCTGGAAAAAAACAAAAACCAAACTAATCTGAGGAGATGAATTCTCCTGTAATCAAATAAATTTAGAGAAAACCATGTAAGGCTGCGATTCCATAGGAAAAAAGACCTGGTTAGATAAGAGTCTTTAGTAAAGGTGAAGTTTTGGAAGGTGAGAAGGAGTAAGCACAGGTTCATCAGGTCACTTTTCATTTAAGGTTCCTATATTTCTATAAATACACCAGCAACAAAAGGACGGCTAAGGAGAATCTCTATCCTTTACCAGATGTGGGGGAAAACATAGTGACAAAGGATGAGGAGAAGGCTGAGGCACACAAGGACTTCTTTGCCTCAGTCTTTAATAGTAAGACCAGTTGTTCTCTGGGTACTCAGCCCCCTGAGCTGGAAGACAGGGATGGGGAGCAGAGTGAAGGCCCCTTAATCCAAGAAGAAATGGTTAGAAGCCTGCTACACCACTTGGAGACACACACAAGTTTATGGGGCCAGATAAGATCCACCCAAGGGTAACAAGGGAGCTGATGGAGGCGCTTACCAAGCTACTTTCAGTCATTTATCAGCAGTTCTGGCTAACTAGGGAGGTCCCAGTGGACTGGAGGTTAGCAAATGTGACATCCATCTACAAGAAGGGCTGGAAGGAGGATCCGGGGAACTACAGGCCTGTCAGTCTGACCTTAGCGCCAGGCAGGATTATAGAGCAGCTCATCTTGAGTGCCATGACAACGCATGTACAGAACAGCCAGGTGATCAGGCCCAGTCAGCACAGGTTTATGAAAAGCAGGTCCTGCTTGACTAACCTGGTCTCCTTCTATGACAAGGTGACCTGTTTAGTGGATGAGGGAAAGGCTGTGGATAGTGTCCACCTAGACTTTAGTAAAGCCTTTGACACAATGTCCCACAGCATTCTCTTGGGGAAACTGGCTGCTCGTGGCTTGGACAGGCTTCAATGGGTAAAAAACTGGCTGGCTGGCCAGGCCTAAAGAGTGCTGGTGAATGGAGTTAAATCCAGTTGTTGGCTGGTCACAAGTGGTGTTCCCAGGGCTCAGTACTGGGGACAGTTCTATTTAACATCTTCATCAACGATCTGGAGGAGGGGATTGTGTGCACCCTGAGTAAGTTTGCAGATGACACCAAGTTGGGCGGGAGTGTTGATCTGCTTGAGGGTAGGAAAGCTCAACAGAGGGACCTGGACAAGATGGATTGATGGGCTGAGCTGTCTGTATGAGATTCAACAAGGCTCAGTGCTGTGTCCTGCTGTTGTGACTTAGGTCACAACAACCCCCTGCAATGCTATAGGCTTGGGGAAGAGTGGCTGGAAAGCTGCCCAGCAGAGAGGGACCTGGGGGTGCTGGTCAACAGCTGGCTGAACATGAGTCAGCAGTGTGCCCAGGTGGCCAAGAAGACCAACAGCAACCTGGCTTGTGCCAGAAACAGTGTGGCCAGCAGGACTATGGAAGTGATCATGCCCCTGTACTCAGCACTGGTGAGGCTGCACCTCGAATACTGTGTTCAGTTTTGGGCCCCTCACCACAAGAAGGACATTGAGGTGCTGGAGCGGGTCCAGAGAAGGGCAACAAAGCTGGTGAAGGGTCTGGAGCACAGGTCTTACGAGGAGCAGCTGAGGGAGCTGGGGTTGTTTAGTCTAGAGAAGAGGAGGCTCAGGGGAGACCTTATCATTCTCTACAACTACCTGAAAGGAGATTGTAGTGAGGTGGGTGCTGGCCTCTTCTCCCAAGTAGCAAGTGACAGGAAAAGAAGAAATGGTCTCAAGTTGCACCAGGGGAGGTTTAGATTGCATATCAGGAAAAATTTCTTCACCAAAAGGGTTGTCAAGCACTGGGACAGGCTACCCAAGAAAGTGGTTGAGTCACCATCCCTGAAGGTATTTAAAAGATGTGTAGACGTGGTGCTTAGGGACATGGTTTAGTGGTGGACTTGGCAGTGCTAGGTTAATGGTTGGACTCACTGATCTTAAAGGTCTTTTCCAGTCTAAACAATTCTATGATTTTACATTATCACCGATGACAAGGTCTTTTTCTCTTTTCATTCTTTTTGCAAGACTGTGAGCCTATAAACTTCAAAATCCCAGAGCCTGGAAATACATGAGTGTATTGGAATGCTCCATATCTCTCTTTTCAAAATAACTTTTATTTCTACTGAGAAAATCTGGAAATTTTTATTCCAGTGTATCCTCTGAGGAATCCAGAATTAAACACAAATAAAAGGATGCCTTTTTGGTGTGGCTGATCTCTGAATTTGAAAACAGGACATCTGCATGTATTTTGGGTAGAATACTGCTATCCAAGGTAGTTTTGTTTTTGTTTTGAAAGCATGTATTCATTCAAAAAGTTTAAATTTCTGACAAGACTACTTCATTGCCATTCATAGTCTTACAGGGGCTTATAGTGGATGTGTTCTCAGTAAGTGGTGAGAAGTAAACCAGTTTCCCACAGATGCAGAGTCACCCATTAATAATGACAGTGGACTGGCAAAATCATCCTATCAGTTCTTTAGTGCTGTCACTGAGCCTTATGGCCACTGAGCTATAGTGATGCACAATGGAACTGCTCTACAGTGGAAAAAACAGATACAGTACTTATATTTCATTTCATGTAATATATCGGACATGCTAAACAGCACTGAAAGGCTTAGAGCTCCTCAATGGGTGGTAACCTTTTGCTACTGTGTCAGTGGAAATGTAAATGTCCTGTGAAGCATGGAAGAGCTGTATTATGAGCAGCTAATAGGTTCCTAAAAATATGTTCACAGCAGAAATGCTTTCAACACTTACCTGCAGCAATTCTAATAAAAAATTTGGACTTTTATAGATCTGTGCCCCTTTTGCTTTAAGTCTCAATCTCAGCTACTTCTAAGGCCTGCAGAGCCCTATGCACATGGCTGTAAGTATTTTAAATACCCTCTAGGTCTACTACAGGCATTCTTTTTTCATTCTTACATTAACGGAATGAGGTTGGCATATTATCCTTCATTCACAAGAAATGCCAAGGAATTAACACTCAGGTTGTCCTTTTGGGTAAACTGCTCAGCCTTGATTATACAAAGTCAATAATAATTCTGCTAATGAGAGCAGGAGTGAAGCAGAACACATGGGATTCTGTAAGGACTTGGGAAAGCCCTCACTCCACAGTAGCAGAGGAGCAAAATCCCCAGGTCAGGGTCATAAATAGGGACTTGACTTGGAAGAGCGAGCAGTGACAGAGAAAAGGGGGACTGAAGGCTTGCATGGGAAGTGGCTATTGCGAGAGCTTTCTCCACAAAATTTGGACTCCTTGAGAATGACTGGAAGATTTATTTGCTTCTACTTTTTGACTTATTTCTTGTAGCTAACTGTCTTTTTTTTTCCCCTTTTGCTTGTGCAAAGGTCATTCAAGAGACTGTGAACCAAAGATTTAATGGTCCTTTATTATCACATTTGGAAAGAAGAAGAAATGAAAACTGGCCTATACAAAGCATGTCTGTTTGTGTATCAGAACATACCTTGATTTGCTGCAGATTTGGCCTATGAATGACAGTGAGCCTCCGGATGACAGTCCTGCACATCTGGTGGGATTGTGCTTGGAGAGGTTATTGCAGGGGAGCACTGTGTAAGGGCCCTGACCGCATCCTTCCTCTTCCTGGAGGCTTGGCTGCTGGGGCTCAGAGCCAACTTTGCAATAGTGCAGCTGAGGGCTGCTTCTCATCACTCCGATGTTAGGGGGGACAGAATGCTCCCAGACAGCACTGTGAGGAGCCTCAATCAGGGCCAACCCCATTCTCTTGGGAGTTACATCTCTTGTGGCTTTGTAACCATGCCCATGCTGGTCCTGATCTGGACTTCCACCTGTGGGCTGACAGCCCAGCCTGGCCTTGGCCCACGCCCATCCCCACAGAGGTGCCCCACTCCCTGGCTGGGGGCAGGAGGATAGCTGCTGGCTGACAAGGCCCTGCCCCACCCGACTCAGGGGGAGTTCCTGACACCCAAGCCTCCCTAGTCCCCAGGGAGCCACCAGCCCACATGGCACCCTGACACACTGTTCTGAAGACACTCACCATTTGTCCTTCCCTTCCCATGCACAGGTGCCACAATGCAATTTCACATTGGCTCTTGTAAATCAACCTTTCCTTTGGCTTCACCTGACACCTTTGGTGGCACTGCAATCCTTCCACATCATTTTGTCTTGGAGCCTGAAGTCACTCCTTCCCAAAGAGTGACACCTCTGCACTTCTTTATTCATTCCCCACTCTTCTGGTGTGTCCCATCCCGTCTCAATTTCAGTTCCTCTAAGCTGATGTAAATAGCTGATCTTTACCTTTCCAGGCTGGTGTGCTGGTACCCCTGCTCACCACATCAGGTTCTGTCTCTTCAGCCCTGGTATCTCAGCATCAGCCTCCCATCTCCCTTGCAACTGCACCCTCTGTCAGAATCCTCTCCTCCTCCCTTTTCTCTCCCGAGGGGCTCTCTGCCTACAGCACTGCAGTGAGAAAAAAAGAAAAGGCAAGATGCTTGGAGAATAAGTGTGGGGGATTTACCTTTGATATGTTTCCCCTTCAAGTTTAATATGACATAGTAAGCTACATATATTTGATTTGAAGAATCCTCCATCTCTCATGCCAGCAGAGTTGTATCGAGGATGCATGTGCTCTGAAGCATTTAAATTGCACGCTTTGAGGAAGCTACAGCTGTCCTGCTTAAATTGGGGCTATGTCCCATGATGTATGAAAAATTTCTTTTGAGGGGATGTATTTGAATCCCATGGCAGTGTATAAACTCTGCTGAACTAGACACTAATGAAACTCAGACTTGACTGTTAAATCTCAGATTAATCTGTTCCCTTTGTAGGCCCAAAAATTTACACAACTTTTTAATCTTTAAAACTTGTAGTTACTAAAGT
Source organism: Syrrhaptes paradoxus (assembly GCA_013400615.1). Classification (NCBI taxonomy): domain Eukaryota; kingdom Metazoa; phylum Chordata; class Aves; order Pterocliformes; family Pteroclidae; genus Syrrhaptes; species Syrrhaptes paradoxus. Next base: position 29,790 of record VZTO01016702.1, on the reverse strand, counting down.
AAGGCAGTGGGACACACTTTTGTTGAATCATCTGAACGCTATTGTTGCAGGTTTCATACTGGCAGAGTTATGTATCTACCAGGGAGTGAGAGCTAAGGACTTTCAAGCCTCTAGAGACTGAAATTTTGACTTTCTACTATCAAAACCCATGTCTTCTACTTCAGTAGAAAAAAGCAAGAAAGGAAAACTTAAAATGTTCAAATGTTTGGTCTTTTTCTTACATTTCCTTAGATTTCATCACAGAGAGAACAGCAATATAGATCTCAATCTCTCTCACTGATTGTGAAAACTGTAGTATACAGCAGAAGCAATGGAACCCCAGCTGGCTGATTGCATATTTTGAGTTGAGCCTGACAAGCTTGACACTGCCTATCTTCCACCAGAACAAAAAAGATCTTTTGGGCACTACTAATCTTCCAAAAGCTAAGCCTGACTAAATCGACTGCACACTGCAAAAAGCCTGCCTAGAAAGCAGCACAATACTGAAGTTGGATAAGTCTTTTAATACACGGAGTGCCAGGAAAAACAGCAAGAGCACCTGCAAAAGATAACCTCATGTTCTGCCAACTTTCTGCAACATCAGAGAGAATACACTGGAGAAAAACCTTGAGCTCAGTTCTTCCCTGCTATGGCAATGGGGATAGGCTGCTAGCTGCCCATCCCTGCAGGCATGTGGGACTGTCATGACTAAGACCTTCCAAGGGTGCCAGTAAGAGAGCAACGCCATAGCCCAGCCTCCACAGCAGTCCTGACAGTCAGTATAGCTGTGGAGGAGGGCACATGAAATCAGAAACTGGTTGCAAAGCGTTGGTCAAGTTTGGTGCTGCTGAAATAGGGGGATGAATGGTTTTCAGTGCCACCCTGTCACTGCAGGTAGGCTAAAGCCCAACAACAGCTGGCCTGAGTAGGATAAATAAAATCTTTGCTTTTTGATTTTTCTTTTTGATTTGCCAGTCAGCTGTACTTCTAGCTCCATGAGGAGCAACAAAACTAGAAGGCTCTAGACTTGTTTGAATATATGTGCTGTCATCAGTGGAGCTATACTACTGCAGTTTGTAAGATGTTTCTTTTTGTGTGACTGTTGCTCTCATTAAGACTCTCTATGCCAAATTTGATAAAAATATTTATTGTTGTGAGAACATTTTGGAGAGCTAGAATGGATAGAATGATGGCATATTGAACTACAGTTTCTGTGAGCTGATCTGTAAATATTTAAGAAATTTGGAGTGCCTTCTGACATTTTACAGAAGGAAAATATTAGCTTCAAAAATTCTGTAAGACTGGCTTAATCCTGATCGACGACCAAACACATAGTGACCAATTAAGTGACATTTTACCAACCTTACTGTATCTGTGAGACTCTCGTTAGTGCCCAGATGTATGTCTTGTGTTGTAAGGAAAGAAGGATGTCCTCCAAGGAGAGCAAATCCTACAGTGAGGACAAACAAAAAAAGAAATTAAAGACCAGCACCTCATATTTACAGTCAAGATTCAAAATGTTCTTCATGTAGAAGATATTTACAGCAATAAAAGTAAAAGTCAGCAGGGCATTCAAATATTTCAAACACATAAAGTCTGACACAGAAGACACAAATAAATGTATTTTGGAATAAAACCACTCAAATGTGATGCTTTGCTGAAATCCTTGGGCATTAAGTTCTGATCTGAGTTCATAGGAACAGTCATTCAAATATGTAAGGCTACATATTGCCAAAAGCATCTCTGTAGCACCCTGTTAAGAGCTAGGTAATCCATTCATCATGCTGCATTTCTACTTCAAGGGACTTAGTATCCTAGAAGAGCCATTTGAGTCGCTAGGTGTAATTCTACATGCCTGCAAGAAGCTTCAAGTATAGTCAGTCAGACAGAAAACCCTAACTCTCCTCATACACTATAACAAACTTGAGCTTAGTCACAAATGACCAAGTGCCTTAAAAATTATATTGTGACAGAGAGAAAAGGAAAGATCTTGGGCACTGCCAGCATCCTTCCACCCTGCAATAGTTAGGAATTTACAAGGTGAGACAAGGAACTAGATGGATTAGGTCTGAAGAATGAAATCCATTCCTGAACAGGAAACCATGGAAAGACCTGAGCATCATTTAAGAATATAAAACACTTTGGAGAACCTACAAGGTACCCGGACAGTATTTTGGATAAAGACAAATCACACACTAAGGGCAATGCTCAGGTTCTGTCCTGCCTTATTTCCATTGCACCATCACTAGAAAGCTACCACAAGCAACCAGCTGACATAAAGAGGTAGGAAAACAGCTTTTTTCTTACCAACACTTGAGTCTCCCTGCCTTTGCCTGGTTTAAGCCTAAAGCCTCCCTCCACTGAATCTCAGTGTAAAGTCCATCATGGCCACATATTGGGAGGATGAAGCCTGAGGGGGGGCTGTTTTATGAACTGTCACAAATGGTTTAGCATAAGCCTAGAACAGGACACCAGGTCCCACAACCATGGACATACAAAGTGTAGGATTTGAATTGGGTTGTAGGTAGCCCTGTAAGGCATTTTCTGTGCACTAAGGAAGATTTCCCATATAAGAACAACCCCCCCCCCAAGAGAAATTGTCAGGGAGATCTTGCCCTGCCACTAATATCCATCATGGAGGAAATTTACAGAGAATTTCAGTGTGGACAACCAACCTTGTCAAGACAACACTTACTCGACTAAGCCTTTTATTGTGGCAAAAATCTAGAAGTCCATCTTATTTTTATTGTCAGGAAGAGAAAGGCTACAGAAGAGCAGANAAAAAAAGAAAAAAAAGCTGCTTGGGCTGGTTGTAGCCATTAGATGGCACTGCAGACATCTCCAGGACTGCTGCTTCAACACGATGTTTGTACAGGCCTGCCAAAGATTAAAAAGTTGATCCCACGGCTACTCTTCAGGAAAAGATTAAACCAGAAGCGAACACTGGAACCTTTCACAGATAAAACCAAGCAACTAGGTTCAGGCGGCAGGCCTGAGCCCCACAGCTGGACCCCTAACACTGAGGAGCCCTTATTAATTTCCATCCCACGCCGGCAGCAGGGTTGAGGTGAGGTCTTCCATTTTGTATCAGTTCAGCCAGTCTCTAGACTTTAAAATGCAAGAGATAGAAATAGTACTGGTAAACCATTCCCTTTGGACTGTCTCAATTTCCTTAAAAGTCGGACTAAAAATAATGATGCTCCAGACTCCACCTGAAGGGCAAATCACTGCTCCTTCCAGCCAGTGTATACTCATTTTACTGAATGGGCCTGATTTTACTTTCCTTTTGTCATCATTAAAGATTGCTCCAAATCTCAACAAGATTAGAGTCAGACACAGCAAACTTTTAAGAATGAAGCATCACTTACTCTATCACTTTTTGCTGTTAGAAAAGCACTATACTTTTCCTGGTTGCTTTGCCCTCCTTTCCAGGTTACTCAGAAGCATTTTTGTATTCAGGCAGGAAAAATACTTAGGTTTCCTCAAATACATTCAACTCCTCTCTGCAGTTCAGACACAAACACTGCATTTATGAGAATGTGTATGCAAACTGTTGACTAGACATTACAGCCTATATATTCAACACAAGTTTTTAAGTCAAGACCTCAAGGATGAAATGTTGCTTGTAGTAACTTTTCCTGTCCAGCTTCTTGTGTTTTTTTTCAAAGTTATATACAATTATGTCAGTGATTTATCCCTGCAAGTTCCACACAATACAACAGCTCTGCATTTTAGGCTTCTAAATGCATATACTTTGGTAGATGTTTCACAGTCCAGGCAGGCTCCCATGGACATGTTCTGTTTTCTATAAATGATGCCTGGGTAGAAAAAGAGGAATCTGGCCATTTATTCAGAATTGCTAGACATCAGGCAGCCCAGGCGCAGCTACCACCTGGAGTCTGTGTACATAGCAGTGTCCTAATGTGTTGGGCTTTCTGCTTGTGAACTGACCATCTGTGCAGGGCCTGGGAACATATTTCCATCCAAAATTTTCCATCTGGAAATACAGGAGCTCTGTGCTCTAGCTTTGTATATAGCTGCAGAAACAGAATCTTTGGTTCAGATTCTTTCATTCAGACTACTAGCAAAAAGAAAAAAAATTATGACTGTTGAAGATATGCAGGCACCAATTCAGCAAATAAGCACATGCTGGAGTGCTGTGTTACACTGGAAGATCTAATCGTCTCGGTTGTCACAAACTGGTCATATCCAAAGCCACATGCTAAAGTGTTTATATGAATCTTGATATCTTCAACAAACTGTACTAAATGTTCATCCTGCAGAGCCAGAATAGGTTATTGTCTCATGTCCACACTTCTCACTACTGATAGTTTTCGAACATGGAGAGTTTTATGCCTCAGGCTGTGGCACATTATTGAGCCCACTTATGCAAACTCTTTCACACAGTGCACAAGTGCTGGCGGTTGTACAGACATAAGTTGTATCTCCATTCCAGCCTGTCCCTGCTGCACTGGGTAAGTGGGCCAAAGTGAACCCTCTAGTTCACATGTTGGATACACTGTTGTGGGGTGCCGCACTGTCACCAGCAGACATACACAGCCATCTTCTCAGTCTGGAAGGAAGGATCCTTTTTTTTATATTTCAAGACATTTGGATTTGGATTTATTCATTTCCTCACTGCCTGTCAGGATTCACAATCTAGAAAGTATTTTTCAGTTTAGACTGACAACAAAGAACTCTTCTAGGCAGCAATTACAGGAATACTCCTAAAGCAGAAACCTAAAAACTGATAAATAGTTTTTTAAAGCTACCCTTCTAAGTGGAGAGTAAGCTAAAAGAGTACTCTTGCCCCCTCTGTAGTGTGGCCAAGCTAAATAATAGCTATTCCAACAAAAAACAGACCCTGTATTCCTGCCATGTAATACCATCCTCATTACACTAGAACATACAAACTGATGTGTTTCTGGGACTGTATGTAGTAGTCTTCAGGCACAGACATCATGTTCCTCTCACCCCACTTTGTAGCAGGAGTGAGTTGGGAGTAATTCCACTAAAGACAGTGGCAGTGAACCTCTGTAAAGCAGTTAAGACCTTATGTATTTCAGTGCACAACAAAAGAAGGTATCCAGAGCTTTTCTGCCTGTATTGTTTCCTCTCCATTTCTATCCTGTGACATATTGTCTGCATTCAACATCTGTGAAATGGTTGGCTTTATTTATGACTTGTTCACTAAAACATAACTGCAGCTGTGTATTTTAAGAGTAACAGTGACAATCAGAATATTTTACACCAAAGCTATAACAAAAACAGGGCATTCACCCTTATGCCATGCCTGAGGATGTTATTTTACAAGTAATATATGACCATGTGGAATACCTTTGTTTTCAAAAACTGCGCAGGATCTTATGCAGAATGGGTATGGGACTCTGACTGCAAACATATGACGTGTTCCAGTATAATAGCAGAGATGTCACATTTTCCAGTATAATGGCCAGTGATAGCAATAAATCTAGAAGGCTCCACAAAACTGGATTTACTTTGTCAGTACCCTATGGAAATTACTTGTAGCTCTTCATTAAACTTACAACACCACTACTACTCTAAGAAATGGTAAAATAACATGTTTTTCAGAAATATGCATTAGGACAAGGTTGTATTTGTTCATGAGAGTAAAGGGGCAACGAATTATACTACAAGGAACTGTACATTATTCAGCACAGTTGCGATGTCATCAGAATAAAGCAGTTTAGAGGCATACTAAGTTGGAAAACACACAAACGTAAACTCTTCTCATCAATGCATCATAAATTAATGTTTTTATAATCTTTGATCAATATTGGTGACTGGGAGAAGTGCTCAAAGACTGGAGGGAACCAATGTCATCCCCACCTTCAAGAAGGGCAAGAAGGAGGACCAAGAGAATCACTGGCCGGTCAGCCTCATCTTGATTCCTGGAAAGGCGATGGAGCAGCTAATCCTGGACACCATTTCCAGGCAGATTAAGGACAAGAAAATCATCAGGCATAGTCAGCATGGATTCACCAAGGGGAAACCATACTTGAACAACTTGATAAACTTCTATAATGAAATGACTGGTCTGGTAAATGAGGGGAGAGCAGCGGGTATTGCCTACCTGGATTTCATTATGGCCCTTGACACTGTCTCCCATAAGATCCTCATAGATAAGCTGTTGATGTATGGGCTGGGTGAGCAGACAATGAGGTGGGCTGAGAACTGGCTGAATGGGCAGGCCCCGAGGGTGGTGATCAGTGGCACAAAGTCTAGTTGGAGGCCAATGACTAGTGGTGTACCCCAAGGGTCAATACTGGGTCCAGTCCTGTTTAATATCTTCATTAATGATCTCGATGATGGGGCAGAGCGTACCCTCAGCAAGTGTGCTGATGACATAAAATTAGGGAGGAGTCGCTGATACACCAGAGGGTTGTGTTGCCATCCAGAGGGACCTTGGTAGGCTGGAGAAACAGGCTGACAGGAACCCCATAAAGTTCAGCCAGGAGACATGCGAAGTCCTGCACCCGAGAAAGAACAACTCCATGTACCAGTATATCATGGGGGCCACCCAGCTGGGAAGCAGCTTGGCAGAAAAGGACCTGGGGGTCCTTGTGGACAACAAATTGAATATGAGCCAGCAGTGTGTCTTTCCAGCAATGGTGGTGAATGGTATCCTGAGCTGCACTAGACAAGTTATTGGCAGTAGGTGGAGGGAGGTGATCCTTCCTCTTTATTCAGCTCTGGTGAGGCCATAGCTGGAGTGTCCAGTTCTGGGCTCCTCCATATGAGAGAGATATGGACATACTGGACAGAGTCAAATTGTCCATGTTAACGAAGGGCCACGAAGATGACTAAGAAATTGGAACATCTTTCATATACAGAAAGGCTGAGAGAGCTGGGACTGCATAGCCTAAAGAAGAGAAGGCTCACAGGGAATCTTACTAATGTATATAAATGCCTGAGGGGAGAGTGCAAAGAGGATGGAACCAGGTGCTTTTCAATGGTGCAGTGGGCATAAACAGAAATACAGGAGGCTTCCTGAACATCAGGAAACACTTTTTTTACTGAAAGGGTGATTGAAACACTGTCACAGGTTGCCCCGGAAGGCTGTGGAACCTCTATCCTTGGAGCTATTCAAAAGCCTTCTGGACACAGTCCTGGGCAACTGGCTCTGGATGACCCTGCTTGCGCAGGGGGGTTGGACCAGATGACCTCCAGAGGTACCTTCCAACTGCAACCATTCTGTAATTCAGTTTATTTATATCTCAGTAAAGGTGTTATTTATAGACATAGGGACTTCTGAAAAGACTTCCATGGTGTTAATATATGGCAAAAATATCCTAGACAATCCACAGAGCAGATTTTGTAACCAGTGCTTTCCAAGTCTCCAGTTCATTATAATGAAATCATTGATTCTCATCTACTTGCTCCTGAGAGCTGCAAAGTTTCTTTAGATTAATCTCATAATCAGAACCTTGTCCCACAAGTGACCTCTTTCAAGATATTGAAGGTGTAGCTTGTGGGAAATGCTATTTGAGATGACTCAGGTATTTTATAAATAAACATTCCAATACACTTCAATGTCCACTTTCACTGTACATCATTAAATAAGCCGTTAAATTGGCTTATTTACCTAAAAGGAACACATGTGACCCCACATTTGTTTCGAGTTAGAAATTCCGAGAGAGAAGTCATGTATGTTAAAAAGCAGCTGAAATGTATAGTTTCCAGGGACAGAAAAAAACTTGAGTTTGCCTTTGAAACAAAGTTTTAGGCTTAGGGGACTTAAGACCAATTAACTGAAGGTGTGAAGTTAATGCACAGAAGTTAAACTGCATTAAACTCCCTTGTGGAAGCTCTCCCTCAGAAATAAATTGGGTTTATTTCGCTGGAGCTTAATCCCTCTTGGATTAATTTATGTGCATTAACTCCTATCTTTAAGTAAATTCATCTGAACTTTTCTGAGCTTCCCTCTTCCATAAGCCTTCAAAACCCAAGAACTACATATTGCTTCCCTCTGAATACAGAAGCATGAAGGATAAACAGATTCAGAGAATTTACCAGTATGGCAGGCAACTAGAAACTGGACTGAAAACTTTGGAATTAAAAGGTGGATGGTCTTCCCAGAGAGGGAATGCACAAGAGAAACCCATTCATAAGTCCTGCTTATTTGGAGAAAACAGAAAGCAACAACAAATCTACATAAAGGGCAGGATCAGCAGGTAAATGGCTGTGCCAGAAAATACAAAGGCAAATTCATAAATGCTTGCAGTTAACATATCTGCTTCTTCCTTCCATGATTTTTACCTTCTCCCTTACACCTTGTAAAGAAATGTGAATATTCAACAAGTTTCCTCTCCATTCACTAGGGAGAAGTCAACCTAAGGGATGCTGAGTCAACTTAAACGTGAGAAAGGCAAGTTTCTCCTTCCTTGATGCATCACCAATTCATAGCTAACATGCAAGCACGTGAATGATTTATTTCAGTGATCTCACTGACTTCAGAACAACTACCATGTACATAAAGATACATATGTGCTTGCAGGACTGTATCCTGAAAGAATAATGTTCCACTGCCTGATCTTATTAGGCTAATACCCTGGAGTCTCCATCAAGCTATCTTCCCCTGTAGGTAATCATGTTAAATTTTTTTTCCTAATTTATATCAAGGCATTACTATGATTCGCAGCCCAAACACATACTCTGAAATGTGACAACAGTAATGCATAATACATTAAAAAAAATTATTAGAGCTTACACAGAAATAAATTTGTGATACTTACTAAAATAGATGCTAGGAAATGTGCATCTTGCCAGTGCAACTAGGAGCTTACATCAGAAATACTTAATTCTGCCTGTTACTTTATTTCTGATCTATCCTGTTTTGGAATGATCTGGCAAAATTTCAGTGACCAAAGTGACGTGCTTGTGACATTAACATGCAAGGTGAAACACAGATACCATTATTTTCCTATTTTTGGTTTCAAACTTTAGGTTTGTCCTGAGTAGAAATTCCTAAATCCCAAATTATGCAGTGTTTTTCAGTAAATACAGAATTCAATTTCATATAAAATCTGACTGTGCCATTGCTCAGACCTACCTGTTTCTGCAGATAATCTTGTTCGTGTGCTTCTCTTCTCAAAAATCATGGCCAAAGATTTCCCTTGCATCAAAGGCAAATACTGGAACATGAAAACTTAAGGCATTTCAATTTTATACTCATTATACACTTTAACCTGTGAAATACTTCTTTCACATTTTAATTTAGCATTAGAAAAGTTACATAGGTGTTTTTTTAACTGTAGTTTTGTTCTACTGCCATTCAAGGAATTTATTAGCAGTGGAAAGCTTAAAGAAAAGAAGTAATTCTAGGACCAAAATGCAACTGCATTTTGGCACTCAATTTGAGATAGCATTAAGGAGAACTCTGATACTAATTTAATGCAGGGAAGCATCTTCCATTTCCTACATGCAGTGCTACATGTACACCATGTGTCAATGGATGGGGTTAGCCAACAATACAGAGTTAGCTGTGCAAAGCTGTTTAACCTTCTTGCTTGCACAGTCCTCTGAAGTATTTAAAAAATATCTCTGAGCACTTTACAGGAAGGCTCTTGGATTTGTAGCACATGATTTACAGTATTTAAGAGCTCAGGTGATGTTGTTTAGCACAATACAGCTGAAAGGCTCACTCCAAATACTCTTCAGAATTATATTTATTTCACCATCTGAGTGAAGTATTTTACCTCTCCTCTGTGCTTTATCCTCTGTTTCAAATCTGAAGCCATCCACAGCAAATACTTCAGCTCATCTGCTGTGTAGTTCTGTAGAGTGAGGAGGTCACGACCTTTCAAATGAACATTCATTTGAGCTTGTGGCCCATACCTGTGTCAAAAGAGCAAAAACTATAGTTTTTGTCATTTGACACTAAATTGTACTCATGCTAAAGCCAATAAGCAAGCAGCTGAAATCTCTCCCATTCCCCTTATTTGACCCAGCTGGATCAGCTTGCGGGACTGTGCTAATCAGTTTAAATAACATTTACTGTCAGACAGACACATGTCACTATGCACTGTATCGATCACCACCTTAACAGCGTCTAAAATTGTATTAGAAACTGTACATTAGATGTAGTTTCTTTTGCCTACTAATATGCATATAACTTGACCGTATGCTGTCTAATCAAATAAATCCAAATGAATAGAGCCATTCAGGGCTTGGTGAAATGGCTTACACATAAACTGCAAAGCTGCCCTTTTGGGGCATAGAATATGAGGAATGGATCTTGGTGCTCCTTCTCCCTCCTTCGTGCTTTGTGGGTGAGTAGATACTCGCCATGTTCCACCTGCAATAATACAATGATGGCATTTCTATAAACATGTACGAAATGTCTTGAATACACTAGAGAAGAGGGTAAAAAAAAACCCAACAAAGTAGCCATGTGCTCTGGTCCTTCTCCTACCATACAAGAGATGTTCTGGGCATGTGTAGTGTATTTATTCAGCATATTCTGGCCTCCAGCCAGATTTACAACTTCAGAATCACATGAAATTGGATATCAATAATAATCCAGTAAAGTTACATGATAAATTTCCTCTAGCTTAGATGTCTGAAAGTCACGTCCAAGCTCACGTTTTCACAGGCTTAAGATTAGTAAGGGAGAGTGGCAGCTTAGCCCCTTCTTTAGCACCCTTTCTACAGCCCTCCTTAGCAAAACACAGCCCAGACTGTACTCTTGATAAGGTTTGGATGGGTACAAGATAAACATGTCTTTTTAATGAAATTTAGACTGATCTGATAGAATGGAAACCAAAGCAATGCAAACAAATGGACTAAGTGCAGCTACTGCTTTTGTATTTCCAAATAGGCTTCCCTTTAGCTCACCTTTGAAACCTGGCTCAGCCACAGTACCTGCCAATTCCCAAGCTCTAGAGCACATAGATGGGAAAATTCAGGGAAAAAACCCCAGAATTTCTATTCATTCTTTTCACTGTGAGGGTGGTGAGGCACTGGAACAGGTTGCCCAGGGAAGCTGTGGATGCCCCATCCCTGGAGGTGTTCAAGGCCAGGCTGGATGAGGCTTTGAGCAAACTGGTTTGGTGGAAGGTGTCCCTGCCCATGGCAGAGGGATTGGAACTATATGGTCTTTAAGGTCCCTTCCAACCCAAGCCATTCTATGATTCTATGATTCTGTTAATTTCAATGAAAAAAAGCTCTGGTAGTGGATAGGCCTATTATGGCTTCTAAAGATTTTGGTGTTGTATCAGTTAAATCTTGAGGGAAAGACTTTTTCTGCAGAATTTTGTGCCACAGGCTCCAACTGAAACTGGAGGAAGAGAGCAGCTCTTAAGGGAATGTCACCACCCATCATTACTACCCGACTGACATCACAGCACAAACTGCATGACTTTTCAAATCATGTAGCAGAATTTTTCCTTAACTGAAGACATCTAAATGCTGTGTGTCTTTCTTCTGGACACCTTAAAAGTGCTTTTAGATACATATTATACCACCGCCATTACCAAGAAGACTTTTTTCACAGTGAAAAGCAGTATGCATGGCAGCAGAAACACACAGAAGATACAAAGAAACAGCCCATGCAGGTACTCTGGAGATCAATATTGCTGGAACTCAGTCTATGCATATACCAGGGCAATGTGCTCCAGAGATTATACAGACTGCCAGAAGGTCTACCACTAAGTTAAACCCAAAGATTCTGATCAATACACACCATCAGAGCCTGGCCTCTGCACAGGCCTCCAGACTGTAGGAGGGCTGGACTTTTCTATAGCACCATGTAGATAAAGGAATGGATTTCTTGTTTTCTAAGTTTACAGTAATGTTGCCCGTGTATTTTCTTAATGTCTCTGAGAACTGATTATTAAATTAAATACAATCCAAGCTGTATGTGTGACTTAAGTAATAAATATTTGTGGCAGTACCATTTAGAATAATAACCCACATTTCCAAGCTACAAACTAATCTGCATAGCATCAGAAACATTAGTAAAATAAAGTTATATATTTTGCCATAAATGTTATCCTTCTGTCCTCATCCTACTGTCCTTCTGTCATCCTTGCCTTCTATCCTTCTATCCTCCTTGCCTCCAATCTGAGGTAAACAACCTAGGAACAGTTAGGAAGCATTCAAATGCCCTATTTTTGAATTTGAAGTGGTAATTACAGAGAGCTAGCAAAATTATTTCCTGTACTTCTGTATTCAACAGCTGCAGAATAGAATACACATGACATTGTAAGAAAGGCTGAGCATTCATGGGTCAGGTAGCTTCACCATAGCATGAAAAACAGCCTACAAAGGTAAGCTACTGAAATCCAGCCTTGAATACCATGGCGCTTAGTTGATATTCAAGGAATTGGCTCTAGCTTCAATGTGTGTATTCTGAAGGAAATCAGTTTCGTAACTGTGACTTTTTTGTTATTATTGTTTTTCAGAATATGAATTTGCTACTCTAGCCAGTTTGGGGGAACAAAAAATACTTGTCCTGTTTTAAAATTATGCAATTGCTTGCTGCTTGGTCACGTAACTCTCCTTTGCTGCATTGGACTTTAGCAAGGCCTTCGACACCGTGTCCCACAGCATTCTCCTAGAAAAGCTAGTGGCTCATGGCTTAGACAGGAACACCCTTTGCTGGATAAAATATGGGCTGGATGGCCGAACCCAGAGATTTGTGGTGAACAGAGTTAAGTCCAGGTGGCGGCTGGTCACCAGTGGTGTTCCCCAGGGATCAGTTTTGGGACCTGTCCTGTTTAACATCTTTGTCAATGACCCGGTTGAAGGAATTGAGTGCTCCCTCAGTAAGTTTGCTGATGAAACCAAATTGAGCGGGTGTGTTGATCTCCTTGAGGGTAGGAAGGCTTTGCAGAGGGATTTGGACAGGCTGGACCAATGGGCTGAGGCCAATTGTATGAGGTTCAA